>JASDQU010435406.1:67437-114425 GCA_032191745.1 Picea mariana
GCTTCTATTAGGTCTTCTTACATCCGCCTTATTCTATTTTATTGAAAGGTCTTATTAATATTGACCTTTATTACATCCGAATACATTGATCTACCTATGTGCGGGTTAGGACCTTAACAGGATTTCGAGATTTCGTGAACTCGCTTCACCTTGCACTTTTTAAAGATCGTGCAAATTCTCCTGGATCCTACAATGGTCGATCCTCGCAGTTGGATCTAATGCCCAAAATCTATCCTCCATATCTGTGCGCTCTTCTTGTCTACATTGAGATCTGACAATCATCGGGAATTCTGAATTGTTGATCCAACGATCACTGTTTCTTCTCCTCCCCCATTATCACTGCGTTGTTGATCATGATGATCTTTGCCATCACTATTCTTGCCAACTATCCTCTGCACTATCTCTTCTGAGCTTATTCGAATCTTCTCTGCAGCGTCTTCTCATAATGGCCATCTATTACATACTTTGTGTACTCATGCCATCTTCATTGTTGTACTTGTAATCAATGAAAAACATTCACTGTCTATTAAATATTTGCCAACAATCTCCCCCTTTGGCATTGATGGAAACACAAGCACCCACATGCATTCAGACTCTCCTCCCGAACTCTTTTCTCCCCCTTTGACATCAATGTCAAAGAAGAAACATGCTCCCCATGAGCTGTTGAAAAACAAACTCCCCTTGTCAACTATGAGCATCTTGGAAATAGATATTCAATAAGTACTCCCCTTGACCAGGTGAACAGATTAGAAAAAGGAAATTATAACCCCCAACTTTTGACGAAGATATCCAAAAGGGGTTGTTGCTAATGGTTTTGTAAATATATATGCAATCTGTTCTATAGAATGTATATAATTCGGTTGAACAATTCTATTTGTAACTTGTTCTTTGAGTAAATGTTACTTTATTGGAATATGCTTAGTCTTGAAATGAAGAACATGATTCTTGGAGACACTAATGGCATTGTTGTTATCACAGTTAATTGGAATGGGATCAGTGTAAGTTACCTTCAAATCTACAAGAGTTTGTATCATCCATAAAATTTGTGTGCAGCAAGTAGCAGTAGCATGTATTATGCCTCTATAGTTGATAATGAAATGGATCCTTTCTTTTTCCTAAGCCATGCAACTATTGAGTCACCAAGAAAGAATGCTCCTCCACTGGTTCTTTTTCTCTCATCAACAGAGTTTGCCCAATCTGCATCTGAATAAGTAGTTAACTAAAAATTTTGATTTCTGGGATACCACAGACCATAAGTCATTGTTCCCTTCAAGTATTTGAATATCCTTTTTACAGCTACCAAATGACTTTGTTTAGGAGCAAACTGATAACGACCTACCATTCCAATAGATTGCATTATATCAGGACAGGATGCTATGATGTCCAAAAGAATGCCTATCATAGAGAAATATGTACTTTGATCAACATCCGGTGAAACATCATTTTTACTGAGCTTGCAACCAACCACCATAGGTGTGCTAGCTGGAGAGGGATCTTCCATCTAAAATTTCTTCAACATCTCTTTCAAATATTTTTCTTGAGAAATAAATATTCCTGCATAACTTTGTTTTACTTGTAAGCCAAGAAAATATGACAGTTCTCCTATCATGGACATTTCAAATTCCATTTGCATAGAGTTAGCAAACCACTGGACAGATGATTCATTAGTATAGCCAAAAATAATATCATCTACATAAACCAAAACAACTAGTAAATTATCACCTTCACACTTAATGTAAAGGTTACTATCAACAATACCTTTCTTGAACCCTTTTTCTTGTAAAAAATTGTCTAGTCTATAATACCAAGCTCGTGGTGCTTGTTTTAGTCCATATAAGGCCTTCTTCAGCTTACAAACATAATTAAGATTATTTGTCAATGAGAATCCTTCAGGTTTCTCCATATATACTTCCTCCTCTAGATCTTCATTAAGAAATGTTGACTTAACATCCATCTGATAAACTTTAAAGTTTTTATGACATGAATAAGCAAGAAACATTCTGATGGCTTCCAATCTTGCCACTGGTGCAAAAGTTTCATCAAAGTCCTGACCTTCAAATTGTCCATATCCTTTACAGACCAATCTGGATTTATTTATAACAACTTGCCCTTTTTCATTCATTTTATTCTCGAACACCCATTTGGAACCTATTACATTCTTATCTTCAGGTCTAGGGACAAGCTCCCAAGTATTGTTCTTTTCAACTTGATCAAGCTCTTTATTCATTGCTCTAATCCAATCATCATCCTGGATAGCTTCCTCAAAAATTTTAGCTTCAGTCATAGATAAAATGGCAACATGAGATTGTTCTGAGTCTTTAATTAATTTCCTTCTTGTCTGAACTCCTTTATTTATATCTCCAATTATCTGATTTTTCAGGATGATTCTTTCTAATAATTCTTAGAGGTGATTTTGCTTCTTTCTGCTAATTTGTGTCAGTCTGAGTATTCGTATCTTCATCTGATTCAAATTCTTCATTTTATGATCCTTGGACCTGTTCATCTTCATCTTCAACTATATCTTTTGTTCTTGGTTCAACACTGCTTACATTTCTGACTGGGATTTCTTCATCAACTTTTATATCTATACAATCAACTAGTTTATGCAGTCTCTTATTGTAGCATCTGTACCCTTTAATATTTGTAGCATAACTCAAAAAGATACCTTAATCATCTCGATCATATTATTTTCCAATATTTTCATCATTGTTCTTGATACAACATTTACTCCCAAAAAATTTAAAATGCTTGATTAAAGCAGTTCTTCCAAACCATAGTTCATGAGTCTTGTCACTGTGTGGCCTGAGATGAGCTTTGTTAAGGACATGAATAGTTTTATGAATTGCTTCCACCCAATAATTCGGAGGTATGTTCCTCTCATTCATCATTGATCTTTCCATTTGTTGTACTCATATATTCTGCCTCTCAACAACTCCATTTTGTTGTGGAGTCCTTGGAATTGTGTACTCTCTTTTGATCCCATGTTTATCACAAAACTCTTTGAAGTTCCATGAGTTAAACTCTCCTCCTCTATCAGACCTTACTGCCTTTAATCTTTTTCCTGTTTGATTCTCAATCAGAGCCTTAAACACTTTGAATTTTTCAAATGCTTCAGTTTTTTCCTTTAAAAAAGAAACCCATGTTAGTCTAGAATAATCATCAATAATCAACATAAAATAGTTTTCTTTTCATGTACCTTCTTTTCTTGATGATCCACATAAATCCATATGTACTAACTGCAAAGGTTTTTCTATTGAGGGAAAGTTTTTAGATTTGAACTGAGTGCGAGTAAGATTTCCTATCTGGCAAGATTTATACACACAATCGTATGGCTTTGATATCTTCGGAAGATCCTTTACTGCCCCATTGTTTCTGAGCTTGATTATATGATCAAAATTTAGGTGTCTAAGTCTCCTATTCCAAAACCAACTTTGATCATACTTGCTTAAGTGACATTCTTCTTTTTCTTCTTTTAACACATAGGCATTATTTTCTGTTCTTATCCCTTTTGCAATCAGTTGTCTTGAACTCAAAGCCTTTATTTTACAGTCTTTAGAAGTAAAAACAACTTCACATTCTTTGTCACAAACTTGGCTGACACTTAGTAGATTATGTTTCAGACCATCTACAAACAACACATCTTGAGCTTTTCCTTTGCCATTACTCAGGCTTACCATCCCTTTACCTTTTATTTTTCCTGGTGCATCATTTCCAAAAGTTACATTCCCTGATTTGTTTTCACTTAAATTTAGAAACTTACTTTTGTCTCCAGTCATATGTTTGGAACATCCACTATCAATATACCAGGGATTATTTTGTTTTTGGGTTGATAATACTAGTCCACACTTGTCATCTGCATTCTTCTTCCAAACCTTGACATTTTCAGCAGTGGGGATCAAGTCTGGATTGTATTTCCTTAAGAGACAGTCTACAACTTTATTTCCATAATTATGACAATTGCAATATTCTGGTTCACTGGATAATATATCATAAAGATTGTTATGCTCATAACTGTTGTTGTGTTTCACCTGTGTCCTTCTCCCAGTCATCACATGATTTATAGTCTGTGATTGTTTGTTTCTTGGCTGTCTCAATCTTTGTTGTGGAAGATAGTTATTCTTTGAATATCTTGATTGTTCATATCTAAATCTTAAAGAACAGTTTATAGCTTTGTGACCAAAATTAGAGCAGAAAAAACAATAACGATGGAAAAAATCTTTGTACCTTGAAAAAATCTGTCTTCATTGAGGAGGTTGATTTCTTTCATGCCGATAATCTTTCTAATCTACAAATTTGGTTCTGGTACTTTTTCTTTCATTCCTTCTTGGTGGCTGATTTTCCTTCTTTGTTTCTACAGAGTGACTGTTGTCAATGTTTGAGGATTTGACAAACTTGATAGATTCTGTATTACTTGGATGATCACTACTTGATCCTTCTTCATATCCCAATCTAGCTTTCAATTTTGAATTTCTTTGTTGATTTAGAATGGAGGTTAATCCTTCTGAGGCTTTAATACTTGGCAAATTTTGGTGATACAATCCTTTAAACTTCTCCATTTCTTTTCTGGTTTTTACTATCTCTTCTTCTAAGGCTTCACACCTAAATTTCTTCTCTGACAATTGTTGTTTCAGTATGTCTTCTATTTTCTTTGCCTCTTCTAATTCCACTTTCAGTAGAGCAAAGTCTTCGTTAGGTTTTTTACTGTCTTTCTCGAACTGTGTCAACAATTGTTTTTTATTTATGTTCTTAATTCCGAGTGTATCAATTTCTTCCAGTGCACTGATCAGTTCTCCTTCCATATCAACCACAGCTTCTTCATCATTATCATCACTGCCTGTGCTTTTATTATCATAATCCTCTTTGGCCATAAGCATGAAGTCATTTACCTTATCTTCACAGCAAGAGTCATTGTTGGTGTCTTCTGAGGAATTGTCATTATTTGGAACCAAGCTTTTCTTCTTACTATATTTCTTGAATTGGTACTTCTTTTCATCATCAGAGTTCTGGTCCTTTTTCTGATGAGGACACTTAGATGAAAAATGACCTATCTTACCACAATTAAAGCATTTGAAGGGCAACTTGACTTGATATTTTCCTGATCCTTTCTTTAACCTTCTCACAAAATTTTCCTCAATATCATCTAATTCTGAATCAATATTCTTGTCTGCTTTAAACGATGCTTCTCTAGTAATGGATTTATCTTTGGTAATTCTCATTTCATATGCAGTTTAAGTTCCTAGAAGTTGATCAATGGACAGAGTTTTGAGATCATTTAATTCTTCTATTACAGATACTTTTGGATTAAATTTATCAAGCAGAGATCTTAAAATCTTCTGAACTAAGAGTGAATCGTCAAACTTCTCACCAAGACCCTTCATGGTATTCACAAGTTCTTCAACTCTTAAAAAATACTTGCTAATTGGTTCATCTTCATTCATCTTTAGTTGTTCAAATTTCAATCTGTATGTTTAAAGTTTGGCACCTTTTACTTTCTCATTTCCTTCATAATTGCTATAAGTTTATCCCACATTTCTTTGGTAGTTTCAAGATACATCACCTTTACAAACTTAGCTTCAACAAGTCCATTCAAGATAGCATTCATTCCCTTAGAATTAAAACTAAACTCTAACTGATTGTCCTTGGAGGCTAGCACATCAGGCTTTGTATATCTAGTGTCTACTACATCCCAAACATCAACACCCAAGGCCATTAAGTATGTTCTCATTCTAATCTTCTAGAAGGAAAAATTTGTTCCGTCAAACAGAATGGGCTTAGAGGCTAAAGTCCCTTCATGACTTATCATGTTTAAACTTACAGATATACCTTTGAATAAAAGGAACCCGCTCTGATACCAACTGTGGAAATTACTAAGACAACTGAGNGGGGGGGGTGAATCAATTGTTATTGTGCTTAAACAATTTTAAGTCTATTAATACATTCTTAATCTTTCTTCTAGTGATCATCAACATTATACGATATATGGACAATAAAAGTAATGAGAATTAGTCACACATAAGGTATACACAGAGACAAATTTTCATGAGGAAACCCATAAAGGGAGAAAACCTCTTCTTCTTCGAAATGATAGACAGTCTTTTAAGTTCTGTACATCATGTATAATTGAGCACCAACTCAATGTGAGGCTGCTACCTCTGTTTTACAAGCTGCAACTTGTTTGAGAGAACCGACTCTCTTTTTTATCTAGATCCCACTAGAAGGAAGCACCAACTCCCCTAATGTTCCAACACCAACTGGATGGAAGAACCAACTTCCAGTTACACAGGCTCCAACCTGTATAACAGAGAACACGTGTTCTCCCTTGCACCACCCTACCACCCTGGTTTCTCTGGCTGCAACTAGATGGAAGCTACAACTCCCTGTGTTCAAGCTCCCACTTGAACCTTTGAGGACAACATTCCTCCCTAGCACCTCCCAACCACCCTGGAATATAAATGAATAATTAAACAATCAACTACACAGATAAATTGATTCTTACCACTTCTTCTTTGTTCTGTAAATTTGGTCTTCTTCTAATTGTTCTGCAATTCTTCTCTTCCTTTGTATGTTCTGCAATTCTACTTTGCTTCAACTTGTTCTGTCATTCTGCTCTGCTTCAAGTCTTTTCCTCATCTATTACTCTTCTCTAATTTTTATCTCACACTGTGCATATTTTCAGTCTCACACTATGCATCCTGTGATTTTCCCTTTCTTAGAGTTTTAATTCATTTTTCGTCCAGAACAAATAACCATGCACAGTCTGTCTCTTTTTATTTTATGCACCACTCCCACAACGGTTACACTTTTCATCTTCTTAGGCAAAAGAAAAACTATCTAAGCAGCTGAAACACCAACCGATCAGGAATCATGAATCAGTTTTGCTAACTGATTCGTAACTGATGAATTAACTGTGAGAGAGAATAGTATCCCTCTGATCATATTCAAGTTTATCTACACTGTTGGATGAACTTTATTAATCTTTCCTTCAAATTGGGTTTTGGAATTTTGGCATTCCTGTGGCCAAGTGTCTCGACACTTCATGTCGCGATCTCCGAAACTCTGATACAAAGATTTTCTGCACTAGCTCCTTCCTCTATATGACCATGGCCATGACCAAGCGGTTATGCATAAAGTGATTTTCGCGAATTCGTATTTCGTGAATATGGAGATGAGGCATCTTGAATCTCCAGGTCACGATCCCTGAAAAACCCTGAAATGGAGCTTATCTGAACTGACTCCTTCCCTTCTCGTGACTACCGGCGATGACCATAGGCTGTGCCAAAAGGCGCTTCATATTTCACGAGTTTATAAACTTTATCGAGTCTGATCGATGGTTGAGATGTCCATAGATCCAATGGTTCAGATATTATCGTGATCTCGCATCTCGCAAGTTTCCACACCATGCTCCATTGACTCCAATTCAGTGACTTTTCCTATGATTCGACGGTCCAGATCTGATCTTAATTCAATGGCTCAAATCATATCGTGATTTCACATATTTCGATTTCGGCGTTCTTGTGGTTATGTTTCTTGCCTCTCCAAGTCGCGATTCGCGAAACTCTGAAAAGGAGGCGGATCAATGATCCAGATCACATCTTAATTAGACGGCTTCGATTAAATCATGATTTCGGTGGTTATGTTTCTTTCCTCTTCAAGTTGCGATTCATGAAACTCCAAAATGGCGTGGGATCAACGGTCCATGATCTCGATGAATCTACGGTCCAGATCTCATCGTGAATTCGCATCTCGTGATTCCTTCGATGGAGGTTCTTGTCACTCCAAGTTGCGATAGGAGAAACTCTGAAATGGAGCTCAGATCAATGGTCCACAATCTCGATGAATCTATGGTCCAGATCTTATCGTGAATTCTCATCTCATGATTCCTTCGATGGAGGTTCTTGTCACTCCAAGTCGCGATAGGAGAAACTCCGAAATGGAGCTTAGATCAATGGTCCATGTCTTTTGGTGTATTGATGGTTAGGATCTTTTCGTGATTTCACAACTCTTCATTATGTCTGCATCCGGATTTCAAGATTTCGCGAACTCGCTTCACTTTGCACTTTTTAAAGATCATGTAAATTCTCCTAGATCCTACGATGGTCGATCCTCATGCTTAGATATAATGCCCAAGATCTATCCTCCATATCTGTGCACTCTTCTTATCTACATTGAGATCTGACAGTCATCGGGAATTCTGAATTTTTGATCCAACGATCGTTGTTGCTACTCCTCCCCCATTATCACTACGCTGTTGATCATGCTGATCTTTGCCATCGCTATTCTTGCCAACAATCCTCTGCACTATCTCTTCTGAGCTTATTTGAATCTTCTCTACAACGTCTTCTCATAATGCCCATCTATTACATACTTTTTGTACTCATGCCATCTTCATTGTTGTACTTTCCATCAATGACAAGCATTTGTTGTCTGTTAAATATTTGCCAACAGTTTGATAGGTAGAGACTCATGCCATGGAACATTTTCACATAGGATCATGACACATGGCCTTTGGATGCCCAACATTCCACTCCTTGAGGATAGATGTCACTATCCTAAGGAGTGATGTCACCCTTTTTAGGGTTTTACTTTATGTATTTTTCATTTTGACATAATGTGAAGGAAAATGAAGGGGGTCAAACCTATTCTAATTTGTTTTTGACAGATATAAGTGAATAAATTGGTTTATATGGCCTCATATAAATAAAGGACAATCTCATTTTCATTTCTCATCATTCACTCCTCACCATTTGTGAGAAAAATCCTGAATTGTTTTACATATATTGGGCTATGTCTCTCTTCTACTAATGCACCAAGCGTGAAGGATCATTTTTTGGATGCTTTTGCTTATTTTGAAGAAGAATTTCTCCAATTAGGGATTTATCTCTTGGTTTCTTGGCTAAAGTAAGTTAATTTTCTACAATTTATCTTAATGTTGTTATGTTACGTGGTGAATGTTGCTTCTTTATGCTAGACGTCTTTATTGGTAAAACTCTAAGAGAGGAGCATAAGTGCTTCCTTCTCTGACAAGGTTATTCTTGTTAAAAATTGGTGAAATATCCTTGCCAGGGTTAACATATTAAAGCCATAAAGTGTTATAAATGCAGTATTTTAGCCCTAGACACTTGATTTATTTACCTAGTTGAAGTATAAAGAAGGGAGAAAAGGTTTCTATATATTGAAAGTTCTTGCACTATAGAAATCCTTCTCTTTAAGGCATCAACCTTAATGCTCTAATGCGCTAGAACCTTAGAGTTTAAGCCCTAACTCTTGGTCTTTTCTATTTCAATATTTAAGCATTGTTGTATTGTTTTTATAGAGACTCCATAGCTTTCAAAGGAACTGATTTCACAACTCTCCTGTGGTGAAATTGATCAACAAAAACTCTCTTTAAATTCTCTCAAGCTCTCTATTAACATTTCTAACACTAACACTTACTAATTTGTTGGTAAATGTTTTGTTGTTGCAAAATTTTTCTATAGACATTTGAATACATTCTTATTTGTTGCATACACTCTTGAAAAAGGTGGCATAAGTTGGTCATAATCTCTCTTAAGCAATTGGATAATGTTTTATGTGATGCATGCTTAATTTCCTTGGTCAATTGTTCATATTCTAAGTTATTTTTAACGTTATTGTTAAAAATTCATATTGGTGTTAGAAGACTATTGTATTTCCGCAAATTTGTACCATCCATTGAAATTTTGATTGTCTATTGTCTTATGAGGTATTAATTGCATGTTTATACTTGAAAATCATCACATATATGCAATAAAGTATCCTTGTTCTAGGAAGGTACTCAAGCATCCTCATACATCTTCGTTTTCCTTGACGTAGACCTTTCTTTAGTTGATAAAGAGAGGGGGTGGTAGGATTGGGTGATTCACTTGCTACATTGATCCCTTTAGGTCACTACGGAAGCCTCCCCTATGGTGAACCTCCTCCATCACTAAAACATGGGAATTTCTTACTAAGGTGATAGTGGTAGCATTTCCCATTGATATGAAAATTTGGGGGAATTATGTTGGGATTTGCACAAGTACAGATCCTATGATAACATGGTAGACCCATCAAATTCTTGATATTAGACAATGGTGGTGAATAGGTAAATTGATCTTTTGAAGAATACCTCCTTCGATCTAGTATTGATTGGAAACGGTCAGTTCCTCACACACCTCAGCAAAATGGCATCGCAAACACAAGAATTAGAAAGTAGTTGAAATGGCTATATCTCTTTGGTAGGATAATGATATGCCTCCTCATTTGTGGGCCGAAGCAGTATACTATGCAAATTATGTGCTCAATCACATCTCAACTCAAGATGTTCCTTCCATGACTCCTGCCAAAAGAATGTATGGTAGGAAGTGTTTCATCAGCCACCTCCATGTATTTGGATTTGTTTTGTGGGCTCACATTACTGATGATTGAAAAAATAAGTTGTATGCAAAGAGTCATGCTTTATTCATGATGGGATACTCTGAAGAGTCAAAATCGTATCCACTGTTTGATCCTGTCAAATGGAAAATAATTGTTAGACGAAAATGTTCAGTTTGATGTGAAGTATTTTGGCATTAACTTGTTGAAATACTCTTTTGTATTTCTATAGGATAATCCCTTTTATTGTATCTCTAACACTAGTTATTTCATTCCTTTCTTCAGTCCATTGACTGGACAGTCGAACTTTCTCCTTGTAGTGACTCGATTGTCAACCTATGGGTGGACTAGTCTATCATCCTCTGTTTCAATTAGTTCTTCGAATAAATACCCTGTGACTTATTATCGACCTACTGAAGTGAACCATAGTTCACTTGTTTCTTATCTACCTAGATGGGTTGCAAAGACAATT
Organism: Picea mariana; assembly: GCA_032191745.1. Lineage (NCBI taxonomy): Eukaryota > Viridiplantae > Streptophyta > Pinopsida > Pinales > Pinaceae > Picea > Picea mariana. The sequence goes on from JASDQU010435406.1 coordinate 78,278, forward strand.
GAATTTGTTGGAGTTAAAGTTGGATATGCCTCCTACAGACGAGGGACTAAAAGTCAAAATAAACATGTTAGGGTTCCTTGATGAATCGTGTACTTGAAACTTTTCACTCTATTACCTACTCCAATGTTGAAGGACGACCTGAATGGGAGTAGGCCATGAAGAAAGAAATTGATTTCTTGTTGAAGAATCACACTTGGGAGCTAGTTCCACAAACAACAGGAAATAATATTTTGATGTGTCAATGGGTCTATAGGACCAAACTTATCTTTGAAGGTGTTGTTGAGAGACAAAAATAATGCCTCGTTATGAAATCATTTTCTCAACAAGAAGGCATCGACTACATTAAAACATTTTCCACTGTCACAAAGATGAACTCGATTTGACTCATTTTTTCCCTTGCTACGCATTTTGGATGGAAAATCCATGAGATCTATGTGAAGGGTACTTTTATTCATGGAGACCTACTTGAATAAATTTTCATGGAACAACCACTTAGTTTTGTGACATATCCAAATTAGGTTTGTCAGCTCAAGAAGTCACTTTGTTGTTTGAGGTATACTCCACGAGCTTGGTATGCTAAGATCGATAGTTTCCTTCTTTGACTTGATTTCAAATGTTGTGAATCTCATCATATCCTATATTTTCCCCACACCAATGAGACACCTTCATTTTTGTTGTATATGTCAATGAATTACTCAGTACATGAAATAATAATGGTCTCATCCTTAGATTGAAGAAACAACTTGTTGACTCCTTTAGCATGACAGATCTTGGTACTCTGCATTATTTTTTGGGTCTTCAAGTATTAAAACTTTGCGATGGATTTTTCATTTCTTATTCTAAATATGTGATGGATCTGTTGACATGTTTTAATATGGATAGCTATAGTCCTTGTGCTACTCCTTTTTAGTTTGGAGAAAAGATTATGAAAACCTGTAAAACACCCAGAATCGATGCTACACTCTATTGACAATTGGTCAACAATCTTATTTATCTTACTCATAGTCGACTTGACATTTACTTTATTGTTAGTGTGGGTTTTCAATTTATGTATGATTCTAAATAAATCCACTTGAAAGAATTCAAAAAATTGTTCATTATCTAAAAGGTACCACTCATTTTGGTATCAAGTATTGTTGAAGTTCAGATTCTCTAGTCAACTTCACCTACTCCAAATGGGTTGGAAGTTGTGATGATCGGAGGTCTAATTCTGACTATGTGTTTCACCTACAACACTAGACCTTTGGTGTGGTGTGTAAGAAAAAAAAGATAGTATATTCTTAAACTACAAAAGTAGAATATAGTGGCACCGTTCAAGAAGGTAATGGAGCAGTATGGATTCACCAAGTTTTGGGAGAACTTGGCCTTCATGTTTATACCTCAACTACAATTTATTGTGATAACTAGAGTGCTATATAGGTTATTGATAATCTTGTTTCCCATAGTAATATGAAACATGTTGAACTCCATGCTCACTACTTGAGACAGTTAATTCAGAAGAACATGCTCTCTCTTGAATATTGCAAAATTGACAATTGGTTTGTTGATGTATTAAAAAAACCTTTAGCTAAATCTAGATTTATCAAGCTTCACACGATGCTTCAGCTTTAGGAAGATGCAGTTATGGGGGGTGTCCTAGTGAAGTAATTTCAACTTCTGAATCTCCAAAGCTATACCTTTAGCTAAAACTGGATTTATCAAGCTTCACACGGTTCTTTGACTTTATGAAGATACAGTTATGAGGGGTGTCCTAGTGAAGTAATTTAACCTTTTGAATCTCCAGAGCTCTGTGTTGATGGAGGGTGTTGGAAAATCAAGCATTGATGGTTCATCACACATCTCCAGAGATCGATGAACAAACTACACTAGTCGGTCGAGTAGTCAACATGGCCTTCGGTTGGAAAGTCAATCATAATTCAAAGATATTGTCTTAAAGTCAACCATAATTTGAAGATATTCATGCAGTGGATCCACGAAACCAAAAAATGACTATGAGTTGGACATGTAGGAGGTCAAGTCGAACATCCTTGTTAGGACCACTACACATAAGGTCTTGAGGGTTGGTTATTATTCACTGAAAATGTTTCTATATGTCCCTAAGTTTGTTAGAGCATGTCAACCTTGTCAATTTTTTGAAGGGAGGAAAAACTTGGGCACCTCACCTTTGCAACTTATGGCGGTAGAGGAACCCTTCCAACAATGGGATATGAACTTCATTGGTTATTTTAAATGGATTCAAATGGGTTCTTATTGCAACAAATTATTTCACCAAGTGCGTTGTGGTGATACCCATTAAGAGGGAAATAGATGGTGTATTTATGGATATTTTAGAAGATAAATTTATTATGCGAGCAAAGGTTACATGTGACAATGCTAAGGAATTTATTTAAACAACGCTATCAACATTTTGTTTCAACTATAATTATCCATAGCGGAATGGCTTGGAAAAGTCAAACAATAAGAATCTAACAATTGTTATCAATAAGACCATGGGTGATAACAAAAGGATTTGGGATAGAAGGATTAAGTATGCTCTATGGTTGGAAAAAATCATAAAGAAGCAAGCTACAACAAAATCCCCATTTGAGTTGATATAAGGAATGGAGGTTATGTTGTTGATTCATTTGAATATCCAAATGTATCAATTATTACAACACTTTACTACAGATCAGGAAGTAGTTCAAGTGAGGGTGAACCATCTCACCCATCTTGTAGAGACATATGAGAATAGAAGGAAAGCATTCATTCACCTTGTTCAAGATCAGGAAGTAGTTCAAGTGAGGGTGAGCCATCTCACCCATCTTGTGGAGGCATATGAAAAAAGAAGGAAAACATGCATTCACCTTGTTCAAAGTCAAGATAGATTAAAAGGGACATTTCATAAGAAGGTTCGTCCAAGGGTATCACATAAAGGAGATATTATTCTCACGTGGGAGAAGTAAATAGAGAACACCAATTTCAACAAATCATGTCTTGAGCCTTATAGGATATTGAGGATGTTGCTAGTACAAATTATTTCTACGTCCGCCACCTAGACGAAGAAATTTCAACAAATCATGTCTTGAACCTTATACAAATTATTTCTACGTCCGCCACCTAGACGAAGAAATTTCAACAAATCATGTCTTGAACCTTATAGGATATTGAGGATGTTGCTAGTACAAATTATTTCTACGTCCGCCACCTAGACGAAGAGATGTTGCACTTGCATGAGAATGGGAAAATTTTGGAACACTATTGTTTTGATGGCAGTTAGTGCCATTGTAGAGTAAGAAACTAATAAACTTATATGACAAGTAGATTAGACTAACTGTCTCTTTTCATATTCCCTTTGACATATTGGCCCATGTCTTGTTTTAGAGCCATTTTTAACATGCAGAATATTTCATGCAATTAAGTATTGTTTTGATTTCATTTTATGGCGACCAGGATGATATTCTCACCCTAATATGTGGATGTTATCTTCTTTTCATGTTGAGCTGTATCAAGTTATTAATCGAAATTATGGAGTTATCAGGTACTCCATTCCAAAGAAAAGCACATGTCTCCATGTTCGAACCCATGGTTACCCCTCATATTGTATGAGCTCACATCCGTGACTTTTATCATGATCCAATTGCATAGGTAAAACATTTTTAATGGAATTGATTGATCATTGGATAGATTCTGGAGATATTTTATGGAAGTAAACTCTTTCTCGCATTATCCTTATGGTTCTATCAATTAATTGCCTCAACGGTTAGATGCATGATGCCTAGAGGAGAGTGGATAGTGCAAAGTTGATTTCTTATGCCCCTAAAGCATAGCAATAGCACCATTGATTGACTAGAGATAAATTACTCACAAAGCATCGATGTTACCTTAATTTATCCTCTCAAACTAGTTGAGAGATAAGAATATTTTTTTGTTGTACAAAGGATAGATCTAGGATTTTGTAGGGATATTATTATATTTTTTGGGTGGGGGGAGGTTGTTGACCTTAAACTCAATATATTAAAGGCTTTTCTATTTGTAATGGTTGTTGAAAGTTCTTGTAATTTTTGGAAACCATATTGATACAATCTCTTGTGAAGGTTGAAGGTTAATGGAATAAAATGGTGTTTTCTTCTTCATGTGTGGTGGATTTTTATGGATGTTAATTGCTGGATTGTTATCTTAGATGTGTGATGGATTTTTATGGATGTTAATTGCTGGATTGTTATCTTAGATGTGTGAGTGTCAAAGAAACTTTTCAAGGTCAAGGAGAAGGGTTTACCGACTACAATGAAATTTAAGTAAAGGTTAATGGAACAAAATAGTGTTTTCTTCTTCATGTGAGGTGGATTTTTGTGAATGTTAATTGCTAGATTGTTATCTTAGATGTGTGAGTGTCAAGGAATAGTGTTTTATTCTTCATGTGAGGTGGATTTTTGTGAATGTTAATTGCTAGATTGTTATCTTAGATGCGTGAGTGTCAAGTAAACTTTTCAAGGTTGGGTTTACCAACCACAATAAAAGTTAATTAGGTGTGATGGTTCCTCTCTCTCCTTTTTTATTTGTTTATTTGTTATGGAATTTATTTATTTGTTTATTTGTTATGGAAATGATTTATTGCACATGACATCCCTAAAGTTCTTTCTTATTTTATTTCCTATTAAAGTAAAACCTTGATGGTAGCTTGAAAGTTGACCTTTCTAGGCCATTTTCTCTTGCGTTTCTAGTAGAAATTTCCAGCCAACATAGGGCTGTCATAGCACGCTATTTGCTCATGTTATAAACCCTAAAATTGTGTTGAAACAGCCGTCGTAGGATCCCTTTTGACCCCATATGCCCAATCTGGAAAACAGGCACTAGTCCTCCCCTTTCAACCACCCAAAAAACATAAAAAAATCATTTTATTTTTTTTCTGTTTTACAATCTGAAAATTTATAGCAGAGAATCATTCATTTCGGATTGCCTTTTAAGTTTAATAAGCCACCATTTATCCATATTTAATTCGACTTAAATTACTGTTCGCAAATCTATAGTTGCCATCTTTAGAATTGACGTCAGATTTTCTATTAGCCTAAGGAAATCTGGTTGTTTTATCATCTTTTAACAGTCTTAAAATTACCTATGCAAATCTAGAAATTCACTTGCTACAACTACACCCTATAACCAAATTTTTTCTAAGTCCTTAAGTACCCTCTTTTATCATATTTTGTTTGGAATTAGATTTTCTTAGCGATTCCCCTTTGAATTAGAGGAGCGCTAGCATAAAGCAAGATATACACATATTGAGGTGATAGCAAGATATAGACATATTGACGTGATAGTGGGTAGCCTATCTAAATAGCCCTGGGCCTCTCACATGTATGTTTGGTGGGGTTTTTACGTTTGAGTAGGAACCTGAGAGGTAACACATACTTATCCCTAAAAAAAAAAATGAACAGGTGCAAAATCCTCAAGCATTTCCATATACCACTTAGTGGAGTGAGCTAAAGAGATACAATCTCCAAACAAGGAAGCACGCCAATAAGCCCTGCCCTGAAGTAACACTGAATATTGAACGTAGAAATGCGTCCAACAGCTCTTAGCAAACTAACACTCTCAAGAAAAGTGCTTCACTATTTCGAAGTGAGGACTGATAGGCAAAGTGCCATTAGAGAGCCCACTCTTGGGCAGCCAGAGCTTAGAAGGAATCCCTTGATATATGATTAGCCAAACAAAAACTCTCAACTTATAAGAAAGACGAACATAATACTTATCTATAGAAAGCGTTATTTAATAAGAGTTTCCATGGAAACAATATCGGATGACTAAAAACTAAAATATTATTAAAAGATGTTGCATATAAAATAGCTCATAAATTCACATATACAAAAATGTAATGTTTAGGTACACAAGGGTAAATGAAGGGGTTTGACTGTTTGGCCACTAACCCATCATTTCATACCACTAACCCATCATTTCATACAATCAAAGAAGATGGTTTGGAGTATGTTATAGGGTTGGATGAAAGTACAAAATGTTGGGTGATCATCCAAGGCTCAACAAGGATTTTCCGGGTGACAATTTCTAAGATTTGTGATCCAGAGGGAGGAAATCTATTGTATCCTTATTTGGTTGAGGACTCGTCAATCTCTCAAGTTTATTAGGAGATTTTCTAACTGATTGGAGGGCATTATTGGCATCATATTTTGGATTCATCATATCAGCTTACCGTCATCAGCATTTAGGTAGTTATTTTCTAGTACATTGACCAATTTATTTCAGTGTTCGGACTGCTATTCTCCTTGTATTATGGCAGTTAGTTTTTGAGTACTTCTTTGAAAAAATAAGGATAGTTTTGGAGCACCATTTTCATCATTTTTGTATTTATTCCCTGACTACAGTAAAATCAGAAAAGGGGCAATCTACAGGTGCCATTATTCCTATCTTTTCTGTATTTTCAAATACATTTCAGTAGGTGCAAAGAGAGTTTTTTCTCCCATTCATTCACACAATATTGTGCACCCCAATTTTGTAATTATTAATTATTTTTTATCCGCTATAGTTCTTGTTAACTACATTTACTTTTTCAAACGAAAAACAAAACAAAAAAAGACCAAATCCTTACATTGGGATCACAGCATAATCTTTCCATCCTAGTGAAATATTTGGTCGAAGATGTTTGTTGAAAGATGGCTCCTAAAACTTGATCCACCAGTTACAAAGAAGAGGAGGTCAACAAAGGATAGCAGTTCCCCAAGAAAGTTAATGAAACCATGAGTGCTATATAGTTCGAACAGTAACAAATGCTAGAGTTATTTTCCAAAATGTTATAAAAAAAGCTTTCTGTTCAGATTATTATTTCTTTAGGTAATGGTCATAGAGGGAGTCTGCAGGTTGAAGGAATAGAATCCCACAAACACCACATGTTCAGAGACAACAACTTAGTAAATCCAAGCAGGAATATTTTTTTTGCAAAGGGAGGCAGAAGAGAAGATGAGTGAGGTGAGAGGAGCTTTATATGGACTTGATAGCCAAGGAGCTTTATGCTAAGATTCGACCAAGTTGTTCCATGGAAGATCGTTCTGACAAGAAATGTGACGTTCAGGATAATATAACAAGGTGGTATTGGAGGTGTCATGGTAAGTCGTGCTCTTCATTCAAGACCTGAGAACTTGAAAGGTTAGTCCACTCCTTAATGGTTAGGCAGTTAAGGATTGACTACAATGCATTGATCTTGTAGATGGATGTTTTGTGGTTTGTGGCAAACCTAAAACAGTTAAGTGCCAAGTTATTATAGCATCTTGGGGCTAGATATTTGTTAAGTATAGTGTTCTTTTTGCTTCTCCTCTTCATTTGATATGGGCAGGTTTAGAGGGAAAATGGATGGTCATATAGGCAAGCAGAAGTATGTGGGATGGGACCAGATAGACCGTCATCTTTTTCTCGTGTAAACAAAAGTGTCAAGCAGGTATACATAAGCTGAATACTCCATTCAACCTATAAGATGTTTGTTCTTTTTAATCAGATCTCGATATATAGATCTTATCCAAAAATGCTATCTTTAGGAAAGATACATATACTTTTGAAGTTAGAATCAAAAAGTACATGCTAGCTCTCCTTACTTATGCCGAAAGACAGGATCTTGTGTGACAATTTAGTTCCTTCATCAAACATTGCTGATGTACATCTAAATTGATTTTACTAAAATATACGATGCATTTTCAAAAAAATAACAAAGAATATGGAATAAAAATAAGATTGACAAGAATCTTCTTTTCATGGAAAATAAATCTCAATTATGGGGGTGCATGCCAGACTTGCCAGTTGAGTGAGACTAAAATGTTCACAGCAGACTTGCCAGTTGAGGTTTTAGTCGGAATTGGCATTATCAGGAAGGATGTTGACTCTCTTGAATTGGGAAAAAGGCAAATACAGTCAGTCCTCGCCTACATTGGGAGTTGTACTCCGTATAATCACAACCAAGCTCAATGATTTGTACTCCTTGAGTATTTTTTCTGATGTGTTTTCAAAACTAAAAGTCTAAAAAAACGTTCATCACTCAAGGGATCACATTTTCTTTCAAGACAATTTATTTAAAAGAATAATTTCAGTAAATGGATTTGCAAAAAGAAAAATTAAATGACTGGCATAAACTTGGAACGCATTGCTCGATTCAACATAGAGTTGGACCATATATTCTATGAATGCAAATACGATTTTCCTAGCATTGCATCAAAGTCAATAAGATGAGCTTAGCCTATATGTCATTAAAATTCAATAAAATATATTTCTTTTTACATTGTTCTTTTTCGTCTTTTTAAATTATCAACTAAGACGCATTTTAAATTGTATTTCTTTTTGGTAACCTAGGAAGGATGAATTACCGATATAGAAATTTCAATTAAATAAAGGAAATTAAAAGTATACTTTTTAACTCTAGGCTTGGTAGATTCTAAATATTTGTAGTAAAGTTTAATAAAATATTTTATAAAATAAATCTGTACTTTTTTTTAAAATCAATTAGAGCGATCCAAAAAAAATATTTTATAAAATAAATCTGTACTTTTTTTTAAATCAATTACAGCTATTCAAAAAAAAGAAATGTTCACTTCTCAAGTCATTGTTTTTCAAAAGGATATATCTATATTGTAAGAGTTTTTGAAATGTGGGAATGTTGGGAACGTGGAAGTTTCCCTCAAATTTAAAAGAAAACTTAAATTTGAGAAAAGCAATAATATATATTAAAAAAAATATAAAAAATATTTTAGATTACAATGATACTTTAGATTATAGTGTATAGAAATATTAATACATTTTAAATCTTATTTMAATAAAATTGAAGTTGAATTGCTAATAATTATATGAATATATTTAAGATAATACTGAAACTTTAATATCCATAAATATTTTAGATTGCAATGATACTTTAGAGGAAACTTAAATTTGAGACAATATTTGAGACAATATTTTAGATTACAATGATACTTTAGATTACAATGTATAAAGATATTGATACATTTTAAATCTTATTTCAATAAAATTGAAGTTAAATTGCTAATAATTATATGAATATATTTAAGACAATAATGACACTTTAATATCCATAATTATTCCATTAGAAAATGAGAAACAAAATTGAAAATACATATATACAATTTTAACATYTTTTAAAAATTAAAGTTTACATTTATAAACTTTAAACATCTTTGTAAATTTGAAGCATTATTCTTTTTTATTGAAAAAAACAAATTAGTACTATTCTTYTAATATGAAAATACAATAAAAGTGAATGATATGGTTGGTCGATATCAACTACAAAGTGGAGCAAATGTTTGTAGTCTATAGAGTATTGATTTATTAGACTTTCATGTTTAATTTGGGCTTGAAGGAAAACATAAAAGCATTAAAAGTTTTTCATATCCACAACTATAAAGTGATTATTATTAAGTTTTTTTACTTTACTAATTTTTGAAATAATATTTACATGTAGTTTAGTCTTAGTTTTATAGTGATATTTTGAATAAATATAATGAAAATATTTGTAAGAAATTATGTATTTGTAATAAATGAATAAATATATTTACATTTTAATTTAATATAATTATAATTTAAAGCTCTTCTTTTAGGACACAGATTCTCAAGTTCCTATTTCTTTGATGTTGAAGCTCCTAAAAAGCTCTCAAGTTCTCAAAAGAGTTCTCTTGGAAACTAAATATTGAAAATATCGAGAACGTTCCCATGCAACTATGGGATATATATATACTCAACCAATATGTATTTTCTTTCTAGTTATTATTATTAATTATTTATTTTTTATTATCATATATTTATGTGACAACATCTCCTCCAAGAGTGCTTGGTGCCTCACATCTTAGAAATTTTTCCATTTTGCAAAACATGTAAGAACCATGATGCAACATATACAAATACTTTCAAGTATAATATTTAAGCAGTGTTTCCTTTCCGCAGTAATCGTTTTCTATTACAAATACTTTCAAGTATAATATTTAAGCAGTTTTTCCACAATAATCGTCTTCTATTTGATAAACAATGGGTTTATCTGGTGCACATACCTACATTGGTCTTCTATATAACCTTTCATTCCTGTAGAATGGGTAATAGCAGTAACTTGGCTGTTTGGGTATCTTTTAGCAATATAAAGAGTAAGACATCCCCAATCGCATCCAAGTTCTAGAACAGTTTGTCCATCTTTAAGTTTTGCTCTCTCACAATATAATGCCAACATTGCTTCCTCGGCTTCATCTATGGTGCTTGTATTCTTTATATAATAATTAGAACTGTAAACAAAGTAACAAATCAGAACGAATTTCAGACTTTGCTCTCTCACAATATAATGCAAACATTGCTTCCTCGTCTTCATCTATGGTTCTTGTATTCTTTATATAATAATTAGAACTGTAAACAAAGTAACAAATCAGAACGAATTTCAGACAAAAGTGGATAGGAGATGATGTAAAATCAAAGTAATGAAAGATAAAAATGGTACTTAATACTAAAAAGATGTAAAATCAAAGTAATGAAAGATAAAAGTGGTACTTAATACCAAAAAAACATTACAAGAAACATGAACCCAAAGTCCATATGATGATCAATGATAAGCATAGTTCTACTCTATAACCAATAACAATAAATAAAACCTTGGAATTAAGCTTGGCAAAAGCTAGCTCACATTTCACCGTTAGGAAAAGGTGCGTAACCATTTTAAATAATAAATTCATCGGATGTTTTGAAAACTTAAACAATTGCATGAAACGTCTATCACAGCTCATAGAAATATTTTCGAAATGTAGTCGCCATTTTGTCTTGTGGTAAACTCTATCCCTATGCTCTTTAAATTTTACACCATATATTCTAATGGAATTTTACTTCAAACTATTCCCAAATAAAAGAAAGCTTGATTTAATGGAGTAGCACAACACGTTTACAAATTTCTTGATTCCAAAATTAAGAATGCCTGTATATGTTATCTCGGGACTTTTACTCCTACAAAGCCCAAATGGAGGAGGTCCACCACAGGGTGACCTCAAAAGATCAAAGTACCAAGTTTGTTAAAAAATCAAAGTAGCAAGTTTGCTAGCCAAGCCTACCACTCCAAATCTAAGTCAAGGTCTAGGTCAAGGAGAACTAAGAGGTAATAAGATGTTTGAGTACCTACCCAAAACAAGAACACTTATATATGATGATTTCCAGGTACACACGTGCAAATAATACCTTTCTAAGACACTAGAGGGTGAAATTCATTATGGAGCTTATGAAAGTGTAGTAATTAACAATAGTACAACATCAATATATAAATTTAACAACAACAAAAATTACACTTTAGAATTGCAACAATTGACCATGAAAATGTAGCATTTATTGAATAGAACATTATCCAATTGTTAGATGCAATTGTTAGGTATGTTAGGCCACGATTAAAGCAACGTATGCAACAAACTAGAGTATGTTAGGAGGGTTGTAGTAAACTATTGCAACAACAACAATCTTATTAGTCAATTAACTTAAGTTAGCGTTAGTAAAGTTAGTAGGAAGCTTGAGAGAATTAAAATAGAGAGTTTGTTTATCACTTTCACCATAAGAGAGCTTAGAAATTAATGTATTGGAGGTATATGGAGTCTTTACAACATAAATACAATATATTTTGGAAATTAAGCTAGCAAAGACTAAGAGGTGGGGATTAGACTCTAAGTTGCTAGCAGATTAGGGCCTTACGGCTTAATCTTTGAGGAGAAGAATTGCTAGAGTGCAATCACTTTTGGGCTCTAACAATGTTTTCCCCCTTCTTAAGTAATTCGAATAGGTCACAATTAAGAGCCTAGAAATAAAATCCTAAAGTGATAGCACTTTAGAGCTTTAGGAGTCTAACCCTAGCTAGGATTTCTTCACAATTTTGGATAAAATTAATCTTATGATAGGAGGAATCAATTATGCTCCTCTTTTAGGGTTTTACCAAACAAGATGTCTAGCATGAAAAAGAGAAATTACAATGAACATTTAATAGCACAAAGATAAAATTGCATAAATTCCACTTAGTTCACCAAGATAACATGAGAATCTAAATGCAAAATTTCCATTGAAAAATTAGCAAAGAAGCATCCACACTTGACCTTTAAGAGATAGTGCATGAGAGAAAAGAGCCAATAACCCAATATAGTGAAAATTTCATACATGTTCTCTCATAAATAGAGAGAAGATGTGATGATAAGAGGAAATGTAAGGGTGATTTATTTATATGGAGCTACTTTGACCTATTTTTCCACATAAAACTTTCAAAAACAAAATATAAGAGGGTTGACCCCATTAATTTGCCTCTACATTATGAAAAAATAAGATTTACATGAAATAAAACCCTAGAACGGTTCATGCCAGGTCCTACAAGGGCGAGCTTAGGCTCTCTAGGTGTAATGTAAAGCATGAAGGAGGGATACATTGAGCCTCCAAAGACCACATGCCATTATATCATGTGCCAAAGTGTTCTACCATGGGTCTCTTCTTGTCAAGCCACCTATGGAACCATCCCATGCATTAAATACTAGCCCTCCAAGGTGACGTCAAGGGATAAGAAGTGACGAACTAGGCCTCCAAAGGCCAACGTCCAAGTGGAGAAAGGTGCAAACTCATCCTCTAGTAATTCGAAAGTGCCTCTAAAGGAAATTTCCTCTATCTTCTAGGTGAAATATTCATCATCCATGGTCTTCCACATGCGGGGTCCAACGTGGGAAAGGTCCTAGAAAGAAAAAAAGTACACCCTCAAAGGGTCCAAAAGTCACATGAATCATGCCAAGTAAGCCACATTTAATACAATAACCACATAAACATGTGCATTCAATCCCCCCTTTTCAAATCAAAGAAATGCTCAAAGACTTTATAAGTTTTTCCAAATTTAGGTATGGGAGTGGTGTCATGGTGCCCTATTGGGAAAGCCAATCCCCAAGTCAATGTATGTTTCCTAAAAAGACCCTATCTAGATCATGTAATAAGTATGAGGTGCATTTGGGAATAATTTTGGTCATGGGGTTCTTGACATATGAAGGGATCATATTGTGTCATCTATGGGTGCCTTTGTGGAGGGTGTGTTGAATCCTTCGTTTGCAATGCAACATTTTCCCAAGACCTGTATTTCCTTTAATTAATTATGGTCCCAACATTGACTTCTATGTGTAATGGAAAGTAAAGAGGACTGCAATTCTACATGAAGTTAGGAATGCATTGAGCTCCATATGCACTAAAATTAAAAGACATTGCAAGTGCATTCCTCCATCAAGCGAGACATTTGTTAATTACTTGTTTTAAATGTCCTTTAGTTTTTTGGAGAACCATGTAATTTCTCTTAGGACCTTAGGAAAATCATCTGGAAGGATAATTTATGGATTTTAACTTTTTACAACTAAAACACCTCAGGGCCTTTAGCCCCTTCTTCCCATGAAATGATGTACAATCCCTTCTTGGAGTCCATGCACTTTAAAACCCAAAATATGAGGAGACAGAGGGAAGAAGTGTGGAAAGTGGTAACCATGAGTGGGAATGGTACAATGATCCTTCGAGGAGACCCTCTAGTAGAAACCCCCTTTCCCGAGGCTAACCGACTTACTAGGAAACCATGTAAACCACCAAGGTGAAATAAGGAAAAAGGTACAATTTCCAGGAAAACATTTTATAATTGAGAAAGGACTCTTTGCACGATGTTCAAATGCTTGAAATATTAAAGTGAGACTTACCATGGCATCATACTTGTTACCTCATGAAGAAATAATTGTTTTTTTGTGGGACCCAAGTAAATGTAGTGGATATTTCTCTGTTGAAATGATGATGATGGTGAATTGTGATGAAATAGAGGGGCTTTGTGCTATTTTCTATACATCACGCTCTCGAAACTCCATGCTTGATACCTACAGGCCTAGAGACATCATCTCCTTAGTTACCCCTAGGATAGGGGGTAATAGTATTTAAACCCTTATTATTGATTGATTATTAGTAACTTTCAGTTTTATGTGTCCCTAATGATGTGAGGAGTGTCTGTTGGTGTTATTGGTAGCATATAACATGTATTTCTGCATAGATCTGTGGGTCTAGACGTGTGGAAATTGTCCAAATTCTTCTAGTCTTGAATTTACTTTAATTAAAGGAATTGTTAAAGTGAATTGATTTTATTAATTAATTATGCAATTAGTTAATTGATTTATTTAAGAAACATGATAAAAGTACTTAGCATGTAGCATGCAATCTAAATATCAAGTGAGTTTGAATAGTAATCTCAACCATAGATCACTTTGGAGACTAGAAATAGATTATAACTCTTGATTATAAAAACAAGGCTAGGAGAAGGAGGAAGAAAATTCACACAGATAGTAGAGGACCTTTGCTAGTGTGGAGTCTCCAAGGTCACACTTAGGAGTACAAAAGGACCTATTTTTGAGTACTTGGATGATCTAGGTGGATATTGGTGGCCACCCACCTAATCCAACTGGCTCCTCTTGTCAGTTTTTAGTGCAACACATTCTTCTCTAATTCTTTGTAATTGTGGATTCTAGACTTTCGAGGTTGTTTGAATCCCTACACATATTCCGGGTGGATATTGGTGGCCTCCCACCTAATCCAATTGGCTTATTTTGTATGTTTTCATGTCAACACATCCTTTTGTACTTCCAGGGACATTTTGGGCCCCTAATAGTTTTTTTTTGGCTCGCCACAGTCAAACTTTAGATGGAGTTGGAGTTTGACGAGGTAATGTGTAGTTTTCAAAAATACCTTTCCAATGGGATATCGCACACCTAAAATTAAGATCGTATGCAAAAGTTATGACAATGAGAAGTTAATGTACTAACTTACCAAAATGGGACATGACATTTTGCATTTCATCTCCTAGGGTTAGGTTTTCGAATGTCTAGGTTTTTGGTATTCAAATTTATCATTAAAAGGCCTTCAGATCCTCATTGTAATAATCTTTCGGTGAATGAGTGTAGCTGTCACATCTCTTCTCAGAAATAAGGTTGCCACCATTCTAGCAATTCTTGCACTTTGTATTTTTACAGTCTCTTTACAATTCTTTCATTAATAGAAATCAAGTGTTGTTGTATTTCTGAGTTTCTGAAATTTTTCATGAGCATTTCATTGTAATTTCTCTACTTTCATTAGGTTCAAAAATAAATATGGTTCATTGGATCATGAAGGATGGTGATTCAAGAGGACCAAGGATTACACTTGATAGGAGCTGTGTTGAGAGAGTCTACACACAAAGTATTGGATTATGAAGGACTGTGCTTCAAGATCTTAGATAGGTGAAGAAGCAATTTCATATAGAGATCATATAGGTCAATGAGAGGAGAAAATAGAGGCATACATAGGTGGGTTTCATTAAAATGAATCCACACGAAAGAGTCAGACTGTACAGAGCTTGTCCTATTAAATTTCCATACATATCTATGGGTCATGGTTTAGATAGTCGCGGATATCTGTGGGTCACAGAAGGGAAAGTCGTGGATTTCCACGGGTCAAATAAGAGAAATGTGCAGATGTTTGTGGGTCATAGAAGGGAGAGTCACATATTTCTCGAAAAGCATGCTAGAATTGGTCATACAGCAGGTCAAACCTTTCCAGGTTACTCTGCAATTGTATTTCTCTTAGTGGGCCTTTGTCCCTCTTATGAGGGCCCTAATTTTATCATAATCAAATCATTCTTAGCATTGGTTTTCCCTCTAGAGTTTTTTTTAGAAGTATCTACCAAAAATATTGGTGCTCATGTGTCCTTGATTTGGTTTCCTAGTTTATGCTTTCATTCCATGATATTGATTTCAATATTTCACTGTTGTATTATTGTTTTCTGAGCTGCTAATCTAATTGTAGTAAGGAAATCAATAGATAACAATGTACCTAGGTGTTGGAGTACAAAATTTTCAACATGGTATCAAAGCATACCTAGGGTTGAAATAAAATTCAACATGGTATCAAAGAAACATTGCTCTAGGAGGAAGCAAAGTGCACATGGTATCAGAAGAACTAGGAGATCTGAGTGACCAAGGGATAGACAAATTTCGTATCTATGGTTATAGGAGCATATATATAAGATAAAGAGTTTTGAGGTGGGTGCTTGAAAGACTAAGCAAAAATCTACTATCTTTTGTAGTAGATCAGTTATATTTTCAATATATCTTAGAAGATCTTTAAACTAGTAGACATAAATCAAAAGACTGATTTATGGGTACATGAAAATACATAGGAAGTTTTAGTAGGGTGGTTTGTTGAGAAATAATAGGAGTTAAGGAAGTGAGTAAGGATATCTCATATAGGTGGAGAATGAATTCCATCTAGAGATCTGAGCCACATGAGAACTCATAGATAGAGAAAGGAAGGTTTTTTTCTCACAACTATCTTAGCATGGGGTGAAGAAGGAATTTCACCTAGAGATCTAATTAGTACAAAGGAGAAGGAGACACATTAGAAATATCTAGGCAGCAGATAAATTGTAGGTATAGGTTCGTACAACAACAACATAGGTGCTTAGTTGCAGGTGTTGGTTGTTTCTCAGTGGACAAAAAATACACACATAATGAGATAGTAAGATCTCATAGAGTGAGTGGAAAAGGAATTTCATCAAAGTGTGTAAGGTAGGGCTCAAGGAAAAGAGTACATGGGAAATAAGGGTGATAGAAATGAGCAATATCGAAGGATTGATCTTGAGGTTTGCAGGGATTGGATATTTGTTTATTTGTATTCCCGAGGAGAACCATTATCCAAGGAAGGGAGCCTAGGATTTTTATTGTAATAAAATCAGCTAGAGCTAGAAGCACGATATTTATTCAACATTCTGACAGAGCACTCAGGGACACATGCAAAGCTTATTGGTGATGCCCAGGGATGATTTTAAGGATGGGAATTTATATTAAAATGTAGAAACATGGGCTAATCTTACTAGTCCATAATATGCAGAATGTAAAATGTTTGGTGATAGTTTTGTAAAAGTATTCAAATTTCTAAGGATTTTATATAGCTTCTATAAAATTTTGGCGATTTTGAACGTACAATATTTTTATTCTATGGAATTTGGGCAAATCGATTTTAGAAAAAATGGAAATCGATGAATCGTTTTTTGGTAAAAAACATGGAAAATTAGCCCATTTGTCAAATTTATCCCTTAAAATCATCTATGGTGATGGAAATTATAAAATGAAGGGGAAGGGTACTATCATGTTATAACTTGAGTCATGAGCTTTGTTAGAGGCCGAATATATGCTTTATGTACCAAAACTGAAGAGCAACTTTCTCTCAGTTTCAGTTTTGGAGGACATGGGTTTTGTAGTTACTTTTCAGAGAGGGAAAGTAACCATATGTTCAGAGGGATCTATCCTTGACACAAAAATTACCATTGAGGTTAGAGAGGGAAGGTTATACAGGTTGCAAGGATAACCTATAGGAATATCCAATGGAATCTTGGATCATGGATCGATGTTAGTGACAAAGGAAGAGGAGTAGGAAGCTTCGAAGGATGAACAACTAAAGGATGAGAAAAGTTCACAAACTTCCGGTGTGTTGAGTAAACCTTCATAGGGGAAGAGGGATTTATCCCCTTACAATTAAGTCAGGAGATCGATTTTGTACGAGTTGAAATTGATGGATGATCACGAGAAATAAGCCTATAGGAGAACATTAAGGGAGAGCATACCTTTGATGAAGTTCTAAAAGTTTGTGAAATTGATATGTAGTGTCGTTGATTCAGATACTTCTAGTATCTGGGGAGAAGCTGACCAACATGGCTGGAGGAATGCCAATATGCAGGATGACGTGTGTGACATTGTGCCAGACTCGGAGGAAGAACTAGTTCCAGGTGGCTCTTACAGAAATACCTTCCTTGCTAAGAGGGAGTGTTATTGTTAGTGGTAGCATTAGACAATTATTTATTCACAGGTCTATGTTTCTAGATGCATGGAAATCATCCAAAGCCTTATACTCTTGAATGTACTTTAATTAGATAAATTATTAAAGTAAATTTCTTTTATTAATTAATTATGTAATTAGTTAATATAGTTATTTAATAAACATGATAAAAGTACTTAGCATGCAACATGAAATATAAATCTCAAGTGAGTGTGAGAACAAATCTCAACCATATATCACTTTGCAGATTAGAAATAGATTAAAACTCATGATTATAAAAGAAAGGCTAGGAGAAGGAGGAAGAAAATTCACAGAGAGAGAAAAGGAGGACCTTTTCTAGTGTCGATTTTCCAAGGTCACATGCATGACTAGAGAAGGACCTATGCTCAAGCGCTTGGATCATGAAGGATGATGATTCAAGAGGACCACAGATTACACTTGATGAGAGTTATGCTGAGAGAGTCAACACACAACTTATCGGATCATGAAGGATCATGGTTCAAGATATTCGATAGGTGTTACACATTATTTTCATCGCCCCTATGAACGTTAATGATGTAAACCTGTCCTTTGTCTTGAGAAGGATCAATGGCCTTAATCCCTGAAGAAGAATGAAGATACATTTTCCCAGAGAGATGGAATTATACTTTTCCTTTGTCAAAAACGTTAGAAAAGGGATCATTGCACTTTCTTAGTGTTAAGGGTGCCACAATATAGGATCTTCACAGGTTTCACCACAATGGCCTGTGATGTCGTCATAGTTTGCTCAGTGTTAAGGGTGCAACAATTTTCATACAAAGGAAAAATGGGAATTTCCTGAAAGTTCTAGAATATAAGCTTTGAGGGTGATGTGGCCTCCAATTGGTTTGGATCCGAGTCACATCCCTGATCTAATGGGATCATCCTAACCTCCTCACCCTATTGTTTTCAGCTTATAAAAGGAGAGGATTTATCATGAGGAAATTTTGATTGAGTTGACTAGTGCTTGGTTGGAAAGTTCTTGATTTTTGTATCTTGGAGTTTTTGGAGCTTGTATGTTGTCTTTGAGCTTTACTTTGTCAAGATAGATCGTTGATCTTAGAATCTATGGAGCAGAAGTGTGTGGGAAGCAAGGAATTGTTGGAAGGGACCTTACAACATCAAGGCATTGGTTGTATTCTCCTTTTCATATCTTTAATATAGTGATATATTTCTTTCCCATAAAATTGTTCTTATTTTATTGTATGGCTCCTTGATCACATACATAGGTTCTGTTGAGTATACGTTGTTTCTTTAACTTCGTTGGCTTATGTATTTTTCACAGGTTTAGCATTCCATGAGCTTTGAAATGGAGCGAGGATGACACTAGCAAGGACAAACGACATTTAAAAGGTATGTCATTCATCTCTTGTTAGTTAGTATGCTTGATAATTAAAACTTAGGGAAAGTTTTGTATTCTGTATTTTTTTTTTCTAGTTTCGGGGTGAAAATAGGCAATTTGTTTATGTCTGCACTTACCGATTTGTCCGATAACAATAGATGAAGAAGAAATTTCATTTAGAGATCATATAGTTCAAAGAAGAGAGAACAAAGACATAGATAGGTGGGTTTTAGCAAAAGGAAGCGACATGAATGAGTCATACCGTATGGAGCTTTCCATATGAAAATTATGTACATATATGTGGGTAATAGTTCAGATAGTCATTGATATATGTGGGTCATAGGAGGGATAGTCATAGATGTTTGTGGGTCACATAAGACAAAGTCACATATTTCTCGAAAAGTGTGTCAAAATTGGTCGTATTGCAGGTCAAACCTTTGTAAGTTAGTTTGTAGTTGTATTTCTCTGAGTGAGCCATTATCCCTATTATGGGATCCTTAATTTTAGCATAATAAAATCATTCTCAACATTGGTTTTCCCTTCAGGGTATTTTTCAGGGGTATCTACCCAAAATACTGGTGTTCATGTGTTCTTGATTTGGTTTCCTAGTTTATGCTTCTGTTGCATGATATTGATTTGAATATTCCAGTAGTGTATTATTGGTTTGTGAGCTCCTAATCTAATTGCTATAAGGAAATAGCTAGATAATAAAGTACCTATGTGCTAGAGTAATAATTTTTCAACATGGTATCATAGAATCCCCAGGGTTGAAAGAAAATTCAAAAGTGTTGACTCAAACTGTTGGACAAATGATAATCTCATACAAAATTTATTTCTATAAAAACTCAACAACATGTTAACAACTTAGCAAACATTCCTCGAAACAATACTATCTAATATTGTTAATGGTTGATATAAAGATTATAAATCATATCCAATGAAATAGATTCAGAATGATTACACTCCTCTACTACTCAAAGGATGGGATCTCAACCTCGATGCCAATACAAGAATAACGGGTAATGTAAAATCCATGCATCATTGAAGAGCACATGATTAACTATAGAATTTATAAAAGGTAATTGAAACTCCTCCACTATGAATACTGACCATGAGGTCGGGGAACAATTTCTCATCAGTTACAAATGCCATGATAAATTCTCCATGTATTAATCACACGTGGTCAAGGTTGTAACATCCCTATTTTTAATCCCCAAATTAGAAATATGTAATGTAAATATGATGTACAATTGTGGGCCTGACTATGTAATATGTAAAAAATGTATATCAAAATAATAAGATAAATGTAATGTCGACTATATATGGACATAATAAAAAGTAATGGGGGTTTAGTTTCCATAAGAGAGGGGAAGGTCTAAGAGGGGGTCCAAGGGGGAAATATTCATGGGTATTAATCCCAACCCACATTCTAAAAATTATTATTGTGTATAAACCTTCTAATTTATGTTTGAGTGTATCGATGCCCCAATCATTAAACACACGTAATAGGGTTGGTGTGAAAATTAACTTCCCACTGGGGGTTGATTACAATCAACATTACAAAGTGTGAGAGTCAACATGCATGGGTAAAAGAGAAATTCAAATGTGTAGTGTAGGCAACTTTTACATGCAGTTATTGGAGTAGAAAGGGAGTGGAGAGTGTTGAAGCTCGAAGGAAACCATAATAGGTATTGTGGGTATCTTGTCAGAGCTACAAATGCTTTAAAAATAAATATGTTATTCTTGTAGAGAGATATTATGTGTGAGAAATTACCCTAGAGAAATGAGGTTGTTGTTGTTAGTTTCCTATTCGAAATAGCATTGATGGAGTCCCTAATAAGAGAGATTTATAGTCAAGCTATATTGGAACCTTGGAGGGAATTGAGAAGGTTTGAGGCACTGCGTGCATTGAAATGGGATATCATTCCTTGGGTTGTGTAGGTTGGGGGGGAAGAGAGCTCAAGGATTGGGATAGTTGTAGGAAAAAAATAGTGTTTTATGGGTTGTATTAGGTTGTGAGTGGACAATAGAGAGACACCCTTTATTTTGGATTTGTAGCCCCACCTCAAATGTGATTTTATACTGATATTTGGAGTAGCAAATATATGGTTAGATGGAACTTCCATCCCCTATAGTCGGTTGCACATTTGGTTAAAATTATGAGTTTGTTTATATTTCTCTCAGTGTTTTTATTATGCTTTTAATTGTTATGTGTTTACTTTGAGTTTTGAGAAAATTTATATGTTATTGTGTGTATGTTCATTGGGATTGCATTGATATTTTTATAATTCTACTATATGCATTTAAATCCAGGATGTGTGCATTGATTTAATTGGTATCGAAAGAAAATTACAGGTTTAATAGTGGGGACACTACCTAATGGTATCAGATCTCTGGTTGGAACAATAGGCCTTACTAGGTCTGCTACAATAGGGAAAAGTTTAACTTGTGCATATATTTGTGTAAAAAAATTGTTTTACTGAACATAATAAATTGGGTTCAAGACGTTCAACTTTGTATATAATGATGGTGGTTTATGGGGTCAATTTGGACTCTAATTCATTAAGTTCGGATTAGATGATTACGCTGGGAATTTTATGTGACATCCACAAAAATCACGAGCTCAAAAACGTAGAAAATCGACTAAGTATAGAAAATTTATTTTTGGTCGATACAGTGTGTATCGAAGAACACAAAAGAAATTAAGTCATTAATAAAGTGAGTATATCAAGGAACACAAAATATATTAATTCATTGATAAAGGGTGTTTTTAGAGAAACATAAAATATCTTAAGTCACTGATAAGGGGCCTGTATTGTTGAGAAAACAATATCTTAAGTCGTCGATAAAGGGCATGTATCGAAAAACAAGAAAGATCTTAGTCGTTGATAAAAGGTGTGTATCGACAAGTAGAAAATATGTTAAGTCACTTATAAAGGGAATGTATCGATGGTATTAAATATTTTGAGTCATCGATAAAGGGCATGTATTTCCAAGCGAAAGAATTCATAAGTCATTGATAAAGGGTGTGTATCGATGATAAAAAAAGGCCTCTAATTTGTCATACATGGAAAAGGAAAGAATATCTTTCGCAGAAATTTCGACAAATAAATATGTTCCCAAGTCATTGATAAGTCGATGAGGTAATAATATATTTCACTGAAACATCAACGAAGGAAGATCTTCTCAAGTCATCAATAGGTTGGCAAGGTAAAAAGATATTTCATCAAAACATCGGTGAAGGAATATCTTCCTATGATGGAAATATGTTGGAAAATAAATAATATCTTTCAGCGATATGTGGACGAAGGAAGATCATCCCAATTCGTCAATGATGCAAGGAAAAAACATCCCGGCCATAACATGAGCAGTTTAGCTAAGTCTGGAGCCAAAAACTTATTTTGGCTATAACAAGGTCATTTTAACTTGGATTCATATGAAATTTAAGGGTATGTCCACGATGAAGAGGGATAAAAGAGTTGGCCACTTCATAATTTCACTTTATTTTTTTTGAAATGGAAAATAATGGGTTTTGAAGATCTGGAGCATGTTGAGTAACTGGTGCCTAGATTAAGGTGAAATTTTTATAAATATCTCAAAAATAAGGAATGAATACACTCATTTGGGATCCTGAAAAAATTCAAAAGGAGTTAGTGTGGAGATACCCAAATAAGGAAAAATCCACTATCCCCTTGTATGCTTTGGGGGCTTTTGAAATATTCAATGGAGGAAGAGGAAATCCATATCACCAATCCAAAAAAATTATTTATTTTACATTTTATCTACCCATCAATACGAACAAATTTTTATTGACGGTTTATTTTCCAATTTTTCTACATTTGGGAGATAGCCATTTTCTATGAAAAATTCAAAGTTTGGAGGAAATGCAAAAGGAAAAAATTGTCAATCCAAATTATTGCATAAATTGGATGGAGCATCAGATCATGAATCTAAGAGTTTATGCGTATTCACAATTGGGAACACTATCAACACCCAATAAAAAACAATTCCTAGTTCACTAGAGTTTCTTCTACAAGAGTTTTTTTGTACCACAGAACCAAGTGCAAAAATAGGTGAAACTATTGATTTCATAGAGCCATATATATTAGCTCATAAATCAAATTGAGACATAATTATATCCATTAAAATGATAATTCGGAAAGGAATATATTTGAAATATCAGAATTTTGATTAGTTTATCAATGCTTTTCTAAAATGTAGGTAAAGAAGGGCCTACAACTTAATTAATGGAAATTTTACAATATGTATAATTCTAACAATAATTTTTGCAAACACATTTCTTCTAGAATTATAAGTAAAGGAAAAATATATCTGGTTACTATATTAGGAATAGAGATATGGGGGACTCTTGGGGATCTTACAGACATGTAGATGAGATCATAGGTTTACATGTCAGCATGAGAAATGTAGATAATGAGTCCAATGGATGAATAAACAAGGTGGATCCTATGGAGTTGGTTGAGACTATGATAATCTTGCAAAAAGAAGTGAAAATATATAGAGAATAAAATGAAATAATTATAAGAGCTCGAGAGGAGATGCTATACTATCTGAATATGTTGTAGAGACAAATCAATAAATATTCTAGAACAAAACAAATAGATAGTGCAAGGC
Organism: Picea mariana; assembly: GCA_032191745.1. Lineage (NCBI taxonomy): Eukaryota > Viridiplantae > Streptophyta > Pinopsida > Pinales > Pinaceae > Picea > Picea mariana. Next base: position 102,117 of record JASDQU010435406.1, read on the forward strand.
ATGTAGAAGCATTCAAGTCTCATGATAGGATGAATGACCATGGGGGATCTATGGAATCAAGTATTTTTAATGGAAATCATCTTCATTCACTGAGACACTCTACCAAAAGTGTACATGCACATTCAAGGTAAGAGAGCATCCTAAGTGTCTACCAAGGTCAGAGTGAATCCTAAGTGTGTGCATCCTGAGATCATATATTTTGCAAGAATGACTCAGGAAGATCAAGCCACCATCCTTTGATGGAGACCATACGAAGGGAGAAGACATTGAAGCCTAGTTGTTGGGCATGAGGAAATATTTCTATTTGCATGATTACTCATCAAATGTAGAATCCATAATTGCAATCTACCATCTTCAAGGAAAACCATTTATGTGGTGGGATCAACTCAAGCATGTTAATCACATTGAGGAGAAGAGGATATCATGGAGGCAGTTCACGAGATATTTCTAGTAGAAATAATGTTTACAGAAATATTATGACAAGAAGATGCAAGAATTATTTGAGACCAAGCTAGGAAATATGACTATGGATGAGTATAAGAAGAAATTACTGGAGCTTCTAAGGTATGCGGACTTCATTAGGGATAAGAAGGTAAAAATTCATAGGTTCCTAAGTGGTTTGTCATCATTTTACAAAGACAAAACCCAATTTGATGAACCTAGAACTTTGGAAGAAGCCATTATGAAGGCTAAGTATTTGTATGAACATAACAATGGAAGGTCAAATTTACAAATGGTTTGGGATGATAAGAAAAAAAGAAAAATGGATTAGAGGAAGACAGGATTCAATCAAACTTTCATAAGAAATAGCTCTCAATCATATCCCAAGACACATTTCATTAGATACAACTCTCAAGCATATCAACAATGGTAAATATCACAAGGTGAACATAAAATGATAGAATCGATAGGAAAGAGGCCAAGACAACATCCCTTAAAGTGTTGGTGATGTGAAGGAGACCATTTGTACAAGGATTTTCCTAACAAGGGGGATAGGATGCGGACTATGCATAACATCGAAGAAGTTGATACAATGGAAAATTAGGGAAAGATCATGCCAAGGATTTATGTAGCCTTGAAAAATAGATAAGTAGACTACCAATCCCACATTATTGAGGTAGAAGGTAAGATTTATAATAATCTAATAGGTAATTTGATTGATTTTGGAGCTATTCATAGCTATGTAAATCCAAAAATAGTTGAAAGGTTTAAATTGAAAAGATGTAAGCAAGAAATTCTTTGTTAGTTCAACTAGCCACTAGAACCATGAGGAAAATCAACAGACTTGTCAAGGATTTCTCGATAACCAGGAATGGAATTAGAACTAAGGGAATTTTGAGCATCATACCACTTGGTTCATATGATTTCTTAATTGGCATGGACTACTTGAATAAGAATTATGTTATCCCATATTGTTACAACAAGGATTTCACATGCCTTGATGAGTATGGAATCTCAAGAACAATGTAGGGTATCCCAATACCTATATTTTTCAAAGAGATTTCAACATTGTTGATGAAAATAAGTTTTAGGAAGGGGTACCCGATATATGTCACTCGTATGGAAGAGCCAATCAAGGATAAGGAGCCAAACCTTGAACTTTATATAGTACTGAAAGAATATGAAGATGTATTTTGGGAGTTTCCAGGATTTCCACAAAAGAGAGATATCGACTTCTATATTGACTTAATTCCCAGAGGTACCTCGGTTTCCAAAACAACCTACACAATGAGAAAAACAAATCCAAATGATTTGCATATGAAACTAGAAGAAATGTTGAAGGAGTACATATGCCTAAGTGTCTCACCTTGGGGTGACCTAGTTCTTTTTGTTAAGAAAAAGGATGGAACTCTAAGGTTGTGTATTGACTTCATAAAGATGAATAAGGTTTTTGTAAAGAACAGGTACCCTCTACCATGGATCGATGATCTTTTCGATCAACTGAAAGGAGAAAGGATATTTTCCAAGATTGATATAACGTGAGGTTACCATCAAGTGAGACTAGAAGAATACGACACTAGAAAGACAACATTCAGGACAAGGTATCACCAATATGAGTTTGTGGTGGTACCATTTGGCTTGACAAATGTACCGTCTACTTTTATGTGTGTAATGAATGGACTATTAAGATATTATCTGGATAAATTCATCATTGTTTTCTTTGATTATATTCTTATCTACTCCAAGGTAGAGGAGGAACATGAAAAACATTTGAGGATGGTGTTACAGGTGTTGACAGAGCACCAATTGTATGCCAAGTTAAGCAAGTGCACATTATATCAAGTGAAAATCCATTATTTGGGCCACATAATATTAGAGGAGGGAATAGAGGTGTACCTTGATAATATTGAAGCAACCAAAAGTTGGTGAATGCCAAAGAACGTAAAAAAAGTGATATGATTTATGGGACTAGTTGGATATTATATGAGATTCACTGAAGGTTTCTTCAGGGTCGTGCATCTAGCCACTTCACTGCAAAAGAAGCGAACAAATTTTGAATGAACTTCCAAGTGTGAGGAGCGTTTCCAACATTTGAAGGAATTGTTGACCAATGCAGCTATTTCAAAGGTTGCAGATCCAAGTGAAGATTTCATTGTGTGCAAAACTGCATGCAAGGAAGGGCTTGATGGAGTCCTTACACAAAATGGGTATGCCATATGTTATGAGTCAAGGAATATTAAGGAGAATTAAATAAATTATGTTACCCATGAATTATAATTGGAAGCAATAGTTCATGCTTTAAAAATGTGGCGTGGGTTGAAAATTTGAGTTTAAGACAAATCATAGCAATATGAAACACTTGTTTGAGCAGTCAACATTAAATGTCGAACAAACTAGATGGATGGAATTTCTTAGTGAATATGACTTCGACATAAAGAACATAAAGGGAAGAGAGAATAAAGGGGTTGATGCACTAAACATGAGGGTGTATGAAATGCATGATATACACATTATCATGTATTGTTCATACTTAGAAAGAATAATTTTGGAATATATAGCATTAGATCATCATTATGCACAAGTTACAGAAGGATTGCAACAAGAAAATGTAATATTGAATTTTAAATACTACAGATTCAAAAAGGATGGAATCCTCTTGTTTGGGGACAAATTGTGTGTTCCTAACACTCAATAATGGAGAAATATAATGTTAAAAGAGATGCACAACGTACAATATGTTGGTCATCTAGGATACCAGAAGATAATTGCAATAGTAAGAGTCCAATATTTATGGATGGGAATAAAGAAATATGTGGTTGATTACATAGCCAAGCTCATGGACCCACCTCAGACCTACCAAATAAATCCATTGATAAGGTGAAAGTGGGATCTAGATAATTTCAATCAAATGTTGGAACTGTAATGTATCCTTTTGGTCTTCTCTAGGGTAACTTTACGATACCTAAAACCTTTATATATTATCTTTGTAACCAAGGGCTATGTGAATCCTATTTGTATTACCCGAAAATATCTAGCCTATCATTGGTTTTTAGTTTACATATATGATACAAAAAGTACTAGTGGGGTTAGGGGATTAGGTGGTGCTGGTTGTTATATTCAATATTCTCTCCAAGGCCAAGTTTCCACAGTCAAATTTAACAATATTTTTTTATTCATGTGGGTCTATATCAATGTAATGTACCTTCACTGAGGCATATTTTCCCCTAAGTCTAGTGAGTACCCATACATATACTTGTATCATAATATTGTTCAATATTTTCTACAAGATGATGTCATTCTTCTCGGGGACTCCAATGCATGTACTAGAGACTAGTAGATTTTTCTCCATGATAAATCAAAGGATGTTCTTTTCCTTCATGAGATAGACCCAACCTTAGTGGACCTTCACAATTGGATGATAGGTTAGTCACCCTTTTAGCTAATGGTAGGAACCTTCTACATTTGGGTGAGTGTCATGATATATCAATACTTAATGGCCTACCTTTATTATTGGAGTCTAAAAAATTTACATGTTTCCCTCATAGTGGGAGGACCAACATTGTCGACTATGCCTTGACCACCAAAGACCTACTTCCTTATATATGCCAACTCTTGTTCCTTCATATTCCTCTACTTTTTCACTATGCATTGACCATCCACCCCCCACCACTCAGACCACCATGTTGTTCGATGATGAAACTACCTCTTTCCAAAAACTATGGAAATATTATCGTTATCTCCTTCAATCCAAGAAATTTTTTTTTTCTCTTTTAGAGAAGATGAGAATCATGTAAAACCCTCCACCATTATTCTAAAATCTTTCAATGCACTCTCTTCCCTCATCACTCTGGTCTAGCCCCTACCTTGACCTCCAGTGCATGTTCATCCATACAACCACCCTATATGATATGCGTAAGCAATGAATTGTCCTTTTCAAGCCCCCCTCCTCTTCTTTTCATATTTTCCCATACTCATAAATTCAACATATGATATGGGACATTAACACCAACAAAAAAGCAAATGCGGAGTTTTTTGAAGCATAGTTCCTCACACATAACATTAATCCACTAGTCCAATACATAGTTGATTTATTTAACCATGTGGTTTTATCATGATTCCCACCTATGTGGTCCCACCATACTTTCCACCCAATCCAAAAATCAAGGTTCGGTGTTAATCCAAATAACTATAAGATTGTCATGGTGGGCAACACTTTCTCTGGGCTATGTTATTTCCCTCCATTATGGATTATCATAAATACTTGAGAAGAGACTTCTTAAATAAATGGGATAGGTATGATCCTGACATAAATAAAAAACCATGTTTCATATCCACACCATCAAAGCTATCATAGAGGATGCAAGACACCCCTCTTTAAAAAAAACAAATTCTATGTGGACTTCCAAAATGTGCTTGAATTAGTTTCAAGGGAAAACCTATTTTATAAACTTAGAGACATTAGGATTTCAAATACACCTCATTTTTATTATGTGTCTCTATGAGTTTTTTTTTTCTTCCTCTAGTGGATGTATTGTAAAATTTTATTAGGAGTACCAGTGGGGTGTGAATCAAAAACTATCCTCTCTAATCCACGTGTTCAGGATATACATAGATTAATTGGAATCCTATATGCAAGATCATACTTAGCCTAAGGATGGATTCTTCCTTCACTGTGTCTTGATCTATATCCTACTCTTTGATAATAATGTGGTTCACCTCACCTCCACTTTGGAGGGTCTAAATAGATAGATAGATTCCTTATCCAAGTTGTGTGACCTTCGACAACCAAAAATCAACCTTGGTAAAACTAAGGTTATGATATTAAATGGATTGAAGAATGTATTGTTATATTTCCATTTCTACTTTTATGGTGAGGACATTGAGATCATCATTGCTTACACTTACCTAGGTGAAAAGTTTTTTGGGCCCTAGTTTAGTTTGATATTGTCTCTCCATCCTCAAATAAACAAGATCTATGGTTCAATAGCCCTTCTAGAGAAATAGTGTTTTCAACATCACTTTCAAAACATATTTTCCAAGAAGAAACTTCTATATAGAATTATCAGGCCCATGGTGTTGTAAAAATCCACATTTTGGACTGAGTTTGTTAGGGGAGGATTGGAATATGACATAGAGGGTTCAGGTTCTCTTTATTCTCCACATCATCCATTGAAAAATAATTCCCCCCCCAAAAAATTATGCAAGATAAGTTTTCCTCTTACACTTTCTGGTTTGAAGCCACTTTGGACGAGTCACACTACTTTATTGAGTCCAAAACTTCACCTATTTGGCCATCGATAGATATTGGTACCCTTATCTTGCATATCACTCCTTAGAGGATATTTTTCATTTGCTTGACAAAATCCTCCCAACAAGTCCATTATTCGTTTTGTAATATTACCACCTATTACAATCAATGGGAATATCAATGGATAGGATCCCCCCATTTAGTTACTTCCTAGATGCCCTTATTACTACCAAAAAAGCAAGAGTTGAATAGGATTATTAAGGAGGACATTTACAAACAATACATTCAAGTCACATAGTTAGATCCACCTCATGGGATCAAACCCAAGATGACCTTCTATGCTACAACATTTCATGGAAAAGAGAGACAACCTCACTATCAGGCCGACCTATAAATATTTCCACTGGATGCATGCCATCTAGATCCCCCTCAACTAGTTTCAAGTTGGTTCTCATTAGCTTCGGGTGGAATCTGATCAACATATACCATGAGTGGACAAGGCTTATCGACTCTACAACTTATACGAGACCAATATGAAGGATCATTTCATTACCTACTATCCCATATATTATGTGATTCAGGGTCGATACCACTACCTTTTCAGGGAGCCACAAATCTCCCTCTCCATATTTTGCAGATATATAGATCAATATTTATTGGATTTATACATGAGGTATTTTGATATTTAATCATCTACACTCAACAAGGTTTACCTCATGTAAGAGAGGATAGATCTAGGATCATTCTTCATCATCTCATTACTCACATTTGTGGGGTAACACTATAGAAATTATTTGCTACTTCTCTCTCTTTAACTCCTTTTAATCATGCACTAGTCACGGGGAAGGATCTGTGTGGATGATATTCTCTCTTGGATGGTAATTTTCTACAATTAGGGTTTGAATGGTGTTGCTACTTGCAAGAAGTAAGTAATTTTTCATAATTTATTGTCTCTTTCTAATGTTGAAGGTGTTAATTTATCTCTTGTTGCAAGTTTATTTGTTTCATTGAAACCTTAAGAAGCATAAAAAAGTGCTACTCTCCTACATAAAGTATTTATTGTCCAATTTTATGAAGCATTCTTTGCTAGGGTTAAAATACTATAGGAAAATATTTCCTATGTGACAATCTATTGATGTGGAACTGACATGGCTTCCCTCACTGGGGAATAATTCCACTCTCCTAGCTTCCATACACCTCCAATACAATCTAATTTACAAAATTCGTCCCATCGATCAACCGGTCACTCGCCACCATTTTTCCCCTTCTATCACGAAACTCCCAAACAACTACGGTATGGTCCATAGGGTGACCATCCCAGCAACACACTAGACCACTGAACACCATGCACAACCTATTATCCATCTCACTGCAAACTCTGGCTTGGTCCACCGGGACACCGTCCCACTAGGCCACACACTCAATCCTTACACTCAATTCCTTCAATCGAATCTAGTCCTATCAACCATCCACCAGCCCACTGATACACCGATATCCCCATGCACTTATTTCCTACTCCTTATATATCAATATCCACTAGGGATATCACCACCATTCTCCCCTTCATTCCTAAATGATTTCCAGTTTGATGATGGCATTCCTATTTAGGGTCCTAACAACCATAAATTTCATTACATGCAATATTTGTAGGGTTCCATGGCTCTCTATGCTTCATGCACAAGTGACAAAGGGATCAATTTTGAATATAAACTGGTTATGCAAACCTTCCCGAATGAATGTGTGATAAATTAAAATGCAGATGATAGTTCTATAGTTGGGGATCCACGTGGAGTATTGATTGACAGTTGTTGAGTGTTGGATTTCTAGAAGGAATAAATTCTAATCGTGATGCCCAAATCAATTGAATGAGATATCAATGGAAAGCTAAAGGCATGAAGAATCACTTGATCATGGTTTCCATGGGTAGAAAAAAAAATTAAACTACAACTTCTCCCCTCTGATATTGTCTTCTACAATTAATCAATTTCACTAAAGAACTTCTAGTTAAACTTCCATTATGTAACATACCAAGACCAACAAACCAGAAGTTCCTTTCACTCTGGAAACTTTGTCCCAATCCTTCGTTATGAGGCAAAGCCAATGGATCTCCAAGCACAATAGTTGTAGCATGTTCTCATAATGTCTTCTCATTTGTATTTGTAAATGATTTATATGTGATAACTTTAAATCTCATAAAATAATCCAATAATTTGCCATTTAATCACCAGATAAAAAATTGGTGAGAGTCAAAGCTCAAAGTCTAGTTGCTTAAAATTTATAAACTACTTAAAAAATGAGTTCAACATTCATGTGTTTTATATACCTCTCATATTAAATAATGAAAATTTAATTTTACTTAAGAAATTATGTCTTGTAGAAGTTCGTTTATGGCTTGATGTTGTAACAAACAAATTTGATACCACTCTATAATGTACCCAACACCCATGCTAAGTACCATGACTAGAAAAAATGACGTAACCTACTAAAAATGAATTTAAAATAACCCCACATTAGTCCCATAAAATTTATACCAAAACAATATTTTGATTTAACCATGCATCTACAACATTTACAAAAACATGAATGCACCCAATATGCACACAAAAAACATACAACATTCAGTTATCAATTACACGATGGAATAATCATAATAAAACAACAAAACACTTATCTGTTTATAAATATAACCAGATGGTTGCGTACGAAGGATGAACCCCCAAACCATAGGCATTGTTGTTAATTTTATCTCAACAGTAGGCCACCCTTGAGTTGAGGCTATGGGTCCACAAGGATATCTATCCCTCTATTTATCCACTCTCCACACTCAACAACCTAAAACCTATGTTCCAAAATCCAACAACAGTTCCAATCCTCCAACTCTCTTCTCCACAACCTACACAAAGATTACACATTATTTTCGTCACCCTTATGACCATTAATGATGTACACCTATCCATTTCTTTAGAAGGATGATTTTCCTTAATCCCTAAAGAAGAATGAAGATGAACTTTTCGATAGAGATGAAATTGTCTTTTCCTTTGTAAAAAAATTTGTAAAGAAGGATCATTGCACCTTTCCCAATGTTAAGGGTGTGACGATCTAGGATTGACGAAGGTTGCACCACGGTGGCCTGTGACATTGTCGCGGTTTTCTCAGTTTTAAGCGTGTGACGATCACTCGTACGAAGAAAAAGAGAAGATTCTGGATGCTTCTAGAATATAATCTTCGAGGGTGAGGTGGCCTCCGATCGGTTTGGATCTTAGTTCCATCCCTGATCTCATGGGATCATCCTAGCCTCCTCACTCTATCCTTTTCATCTTATAAAAGAAGGGAAGTTCTCATGGGAAATTTAGAGTTTTTTGAAGATCTTGGGAATGGTTAGAGAATTTTTGGAACTTCATCTTAGTTACGAAGATTACACTAATGAGATATTAGTCTATCCAATATTTTGGATTAACTTAAACTATATCTAATTCATATCGAGTGTTTGGGCCTACAGTGGATTTAAGTTTCTCTTTCTCAAGCTGAGATCAGAAGTAGTTGTCAGATCTACAGTCTCATAATCCGTGGAGAAAAAGTGTGTGGGAAGCAAGGAACTGTTGGAAGGAACCTGACAACATCAAGGCATCTAGTTGTATCTTTCTTACACTTTCTTTAATATAGATATACTTTTTATTTCCTATATGAACACTATTTTTCCATATTGTATGATTGCTTGATCGTGTACATAGTTTCATATCGAATAGACTATGTTATTCTTGTTTTCGTTGGCTTGTGTTTCTTTGCAGATACTTCTCCATAAGCCTTACGACGGAGCTGGGATCACATTGGTGAGGTCAGGTCTACAACATTTAAAAGGTATGTTTTGGACCCTCTTCTTATTTGGTAACTAAAATCTAAGGAAATTTTAGTATACTGTCTTGTTTTGTTCTAGTTTTGGGGTGAAACTAGGGAGATCAGTTTGTGACTGTACTTACCTATTTCTCCTTAAACAACAACCCAAGGAATGTTCCCCATTCACCAATATTAGTCCCTTAGGCTATACCATTCATTTATCAATTCTTCCAGTGCACTCGGTTGGATAGGAATCCGTCATTTAGGGATTCCAGGAGCTCTCAGTTGCTTCAAGAGTGCTCACAACAACCTTCATAAGGCTCTTGAGCAATTTCCTCATTAGTAAAATGCACTACAATCTTACATCCTATTTTTACAGTAACTCATGCCACATTTAAAGAATAAAACACAACCAACATATCGGTTCACCAGCATAATGATATTTATACAATTAGATTATAATTTGTGGAATTAAAACTTGATATTTTACACTCCCTATAATCCTCAATAGTCATATCAAACATATCAAACATCATATTTCAACAACCATATCAACAAAAAACTTTTCCTTCTCAACAACAACCATATGTACAACAAGAAAAAGTTCCATCCACTCAATATCCACAATCAACCCAACAGTCATATTCTACGCCTCCTCCACCACATATTACTCAACCACAAAAGCTACAATTTTCTTCAAACCAACAACTACCCATACCAACTCAATTACCTTCCCCACTAGTGGCCAATCCCAATAATAAAGTGTGAAGACCTATTTATAAAGTTGAACAAGGAACATTTCCCACATATTCGATTTATTTTGTACAGGATATCCACTTAAGGTATGGAAAAACACTTCATAAGGAATCCCCAATACTTATAGAAGAAAAATAAAAATAAAATATTCCTAATAAAACGAGCACTACAATTGCACACAAATCAATTGAAACTCAAAAGGATCAATTACAATTGACCAAAAAACCTTCTTTTTCTAGAGAGGCTGTACTTGGAAAAATCTATAAATCCCTCTGATCATGATTTATTAGATGAATTAAAGAACATTTTGTTAAGATTCTCTTATCCAGGGTTGTAAATAATATACCAATTTATACAAAAACAACTAGGGAATTATGTCTTACGAAATCAGGAAGAAAAAGAAAGGATCCAACAATAGTGCAAGTTGTTTGAAAATTAGCTAGTCTAATGTCAACAAATATTACAACAGAAAAATATGTTGATCGAGGGGTACCAATTGTTACCATCTTCATAAACAATCTTTCTATTAAGAACACTTTAATTGACTTGGGCACAACCATTAATGTAATAACTATGGAAATAATGCAAAATTTGAATATTTGTAATCTTCAACCTACACCTACAATATTGGAAATGGAAAATAGATCTTGAGTAAAACCTAAGGGTGTAGTAGATGATATGATTGTATCTTTGGACTCAACAAAGTTACCAAATTGATGAGAACTCTCTATAGTTCTTGTTTTTTTAGAGGTCATATTTTTATCCCTGTTTCAAAAAGTGGTGCTACTAGTACCACCCTATTTTCTATTGTTAAAATTGTGACTTGTTCAAAATTGTAGCCTTGACACTTGACCCTCACAACCAATACCATTGTGGAAAATTGTCCCTCGAATAAAAGAGTGACATAGTTGAAAATTGTCCCTCACAAATTTTGTTTTGAAAATTAAAATTATGACATAGTTAAAATTGTTCCATTGACCATTAGTACCATCATAGACAAAAAAAAAAAAGAGTGAAAGACGACTATTAAAATGAAAAATAAATTTATTTATTAATTAAATTTATTTTTTTTAATTCACATTAAAAAAATAATTAAAATGGGAAAAGTCCATAAATGAATGGAAAAATAAGAATAATAAATTAACAACATTTAAAAAAAAAATTATATAACACAATCTTAAAAAAGAAAAAGAAATCATAATTCTTTTTAAACAAACTGAAAAAAACATTCTTAAAACAATGAACACATTTTTATAAACAAAAGTTAACATAACAAAAAACTTTTAAATAAAATTTAAAAAATAGGAAGAATAAATTAACTTTAAAAAAAAAAAATGATATAACACAATTTAAAAAAACAAATTCAAAAATAGAAAACAATCACTAAAATATTAAAAACATTCTTAAAACAATGAACACATTTTTATAAACAAAAGTTAACATAACAAAAAACTTTTAAATAAAATTTAAAAAATAAAAAGAATAAATTAACTTTTTAAAAAAAAATGATATAACACAATTTAAAAAACAAATTCAAAAATAGAAAACAATCACTAAAATATTTTTTTTAAGATATGTATGTATGTATAAGGTTTTAAAAAATTAACAAACTTGGGCATGACTAGGACACAGGATGGGGGAGACGATGCCTGCGCATACCAGCGATACTGGGGTGGGGAGGCGTGATGTTGGGCATCGCCCTTCCCCCAAGTCACCTTGTTTTGAGTTTTAATTATTTTTGTTATTGTATGGGTGATTTTGTTTTTAATAATTTATTATTATTATTATTATTATTATTATTATTAAAGTAACTGTAATTTAAAGTTTATGTTTTAATTTTATTTTTAATTTTTATTTTAAATTTTTATTTTAATTTAACTGTTTTAGTTTTTTTCTAATAATTATTTTGTATTTTGAATTATTTTTTATTTTGTATATTGATTTTTTTAAACCGATTTGATTTTAATTTTTTTTTTATATGAACATTTTTAATGTTTTGTTTTAACTTCTTTTACTTTTTGATATTTTGT
>JASDQU010435406.1:114582-125509 GCA_032191745.1 Picea mariana
AATTTGTATTTCTTTTCAAAATTGTAATTTTTTTTTAAATTTATTTATTTATTTCCCTTCGAATTCACTTTGTTGTTTTTTTTGTGTTTTTTTTTATAGTAATTGTTTTTTTAGATAAAATTTTATTTTTAAGGGTATTTTTTCTATTTTTGTTTTTAAAATTTGTTATGTAATTTGAAAAAAAGGGTGTTAAATTTTTCTTAAGGATATTTTTTTCATTTATTTTAAAAAATATTTATGTTTTTTTTAAAGTTTGTGTTAATTAAAAAATATATATTTTCAATTCTTCTTTCTTCAAGTAATTTAAGAAGTTTTTTTTCCTAATTTATCTATTTTTTAACGTAAATTAAAAATAATAATAATAAATATTTTTTTACTTTTGGATTCAGGAGTTATTTTAATTTTTTTTTCTTGATGGTATGGATGGTCAAGAGAATGTTTTCAATTAAGTCATAATTTGAACTCCAAAAATAAAACTGATGCTATTTGAAACATCATTTTTCAATTGGAGGGTGAATTTTCCATAATGGTATCGGTTGTCAATGTTGTGATTTTGAATAAGTCATAATTTTAGCCACAAAAAAGGGGAGTGTTATCGATCATAACACTTTTTGAAATGAGGGTTCATTTTGGTGTTTTTAACCCCAAAAAATGGATTTGTTGTGCTAGATTTCTCATTTTGAGGTCACAACTCTCCTTAAGCTGGTAACTTTCTTACTCATGGGAATATCTTGTAGATTTTGTAATTCTTCAACTTAAATCTAACTTGGGAGGATGCCCTTTAATACTTGAAATACCTTTGTTAGCCACAACTGATGATTTTATTATCTATAGATCAAAGAATATGACTATTTCAAAAGGGAATAAAAATAAGAAAGTGACAATTTATCCACCTATCAAATCTATAAATGAATTGGAACAAATGTCATGGTTTGAAGAAACAAGCTCTAAGGAAGAAAAATTTCATTCTCTTTACAACATTGCTCCAACTATAAATTTGAAAGAAGAGAATGATCAAAATTTACTCAATCATTCCATATCCAATCTAGATTATATAGAGCAATTTGAATATTCTCAATAAATTTCCACTAATGATCTTTTGGAGGAAATTTTTCAGCAATATTGCATAGTGAATTCTTTACAATCTATATTTAAAACTATACTTCATGTAAGCACAATATCATATTCTCACATTAAAGTTATTGAAATTTATACTGGGAAATGTCTAAATGTTAACTCTACTTTGGAAAAATATCCCAAGGAATGATTAATTATATTATTGAAAAAATATTCTAAAGCATTCGCCTGGAACTACAAAAATATGAAAGGCATCCATCCAAATACTTGCGCACATCATATTTATAGAGAGGATAATGTCAAACATATTAGACAAACAGAAAGAACAATGAATCGAATGGTAAAATAAAATGTGAAAAAGGAACTAAAAAAAATTAATGAAAGTAGACTTTATCTGGTCGAGGTTGATATTGGTGGCCATCCACCTATTCCAATTAGCTCTTTTTGACAGTTTTAGTTCAGCATGTTCTTTTGTAATTATTTATAATTGTGGGTTCTACACTTTTGAGGTTGTCTGAATCCCTACATAGCTTCCATGTGGATATTGGTGGCCTTCAACCTAATAAAAGTGGCTTATTTTGGAATTTTTCATGTTAGTACATCTTTTTGTACTTCCATGGTCATTTTGGGACCCTAAAGAGTATTTTTTTGACTTTCCAGAGTCAAAATATAGATGGAGTCGGATTTTTACAACATAATGTGTAGTTCTCGAAAATACCTTTTCAACAGGCTATCTCGTGCCTAAAACAAAAGCCATATGCAAAAGCTACAACCCCGGGAAGTTGAGATACCAACTTACCCATCAGGGCCCACATAACTTTTGAAGTTTCATCTCCTAGGGTTAGGGTTTTAGATGTATATGGTTTTTTCATTCATGAGTAATGTTAAAAAGGCCTTTGGAAAATCATTGTAATCATTCTTCTCATATGGATGCACGTAGTAGCCACATCTCTTGTCATAGATAGCTAACACCATTCAAGAAAGTCTTTTTCAGTTCTGCAGTTTTACAGTTGAAAACTATTTCAGTTTTTCAATAGAAGTTACTTTCACTGGATATTTGTTGTTGTTCTCCGTATCTTTGTGTTATTGTATTTAGTTTATTATTTATTTCCTTTCGCTCATAAATCTAGATCACTTGGATATCTATTGTTGTTCTTTGTTTCTTTGTGTTCTTGTATTCAATATGTTATTTATTTTGTTTCACTCATAAATATGGATCAATGGTATTAGAGAGATCTTCTCTTCATTTTTTTTTCTTCATGAATGTCCCCGACAACATCTAGGTACAAGAAGTTGGGACTTGAACCAATCGATCCTTTGCAATATCGGTAACACCAAGCCTGACCACAACTCTTGAGGGATGAGAATAAAGATGATGGAGTAGGAGATCCTTTTAAATTGTTGCTCGAGGAAGCCCTTGCGGGACAAATGAACGAAATGATGGAGAAACTTGCACAGAGCCTTCGACGACTTCCCACAGGAGACACTTATTCATCAAGAATCCATGCAACCCCCTTAAAGGTACAAGTAAATTTTGATATTCCATTATTTGAAGGATTGATAGATGCAAATGTTGTAGATAAATATATGAATTTCCTCGAAGCGTATTTTTCGGTCAACAATTTTTTTGAGAGGGAAAATATTACTTTTTCACTCCTCAAGGTTGTCCCCCATGTTAAAGACTAGTGGGATACTTACTCTGAGAAAAGGGAGAGAGATGAATATGCAATATTTGTGGTCGCCCCGACATGGGATTCCTTCAGGGATTTCATTAAATAAAAATACTACCCTATTGGATGCTACGAGGACCAACACACAAGATGGACCACCATGTGTTAGGAAAGGGACTAGACAATACCATATCTCACCAATATTTTCCATGCTTTGTGCAACAAATTGGGTATTAAAGACCTTAAATGACATCTGGCGTTCAAATACTGTTGATTTCTGCATAGATACATTAAAAAAAAAATGGAGTTTCTGGACATCACATCATTGGGTATAACTTATAGATATGTTGTCAAGATGGAGCATAAATTTAGGAAGAAGAGGAGAGATTTTGGATCAACAAAATCCTCACAGTCAAATCAAGGCAAAGGCATCCCCAACCCATAGAACAAGCGACAAAGAAAATATGGTCACTCTGAGGGAAATCATTCGAAGCCACAACACAATAAGGGTGATGAGAAGTCAGAGAACGACATTTGAAAGTGGTGTGAATACCATAAAATCCCTTGGAACAACACCAAATAATGTCTTTCCAAGTAGTCATTGGTGGTCAATATGAAATATTTTGAGTCAGAGGTAGATTCTGACTCCGAATAAAATCCATAAAGAGGGAAGCGGATTATCAATGTCGAACCCAACACCATTGTTGCTACCACCAAGGTCCAACCAAGTGAAATAGAATAACCAGATGAACGGAAATGCCCCTTTCACTCACATATGTGGGTAAAGGTGGATCTGCTTCATTTCATTATCGATAGCACCGATCAGAAGAACTTGATCTCAACAGAGCTCATCATGCAGTTAGACCTGTCGATGGCACCACACCTGCAACCCTACACCATCAACTATCTTTGTCAAGGTAGGGATCTCCATGTCATCCAATAGTATCGTATGCCCTACAACATCAATCCTTTCAAAGATGAGGTATTATGTTGTATTTCTCCCCTTGAAGTGTGTGATGTTTTTTTAGGACAACCAGATTTGTGGAATCAACATGTTGTGTATGAGTCTAGACCCCAAAGTGTTTGTTTTTTGTAAATAAAGTAATATCCTTATATTAATTTATGCTAATGTCTATACGATGCCATACGTTAGCCACCTATTCTTCCACTAAAGGGAAACCATAACGGGTGTCTTCCATTAAAATCTTAGAGTTTGACGAGTCACCGTGTAAACAAAACAGTATGAAAAAAATGATCAAAAATTGGTCACCATGACCATCTAGCTTGCGACGAGAGGCATGGATTCTTCCCATATTTGGAGAGGTGAAAAAACCAGAAGGAGAGAAAGAAAAAATCCTGGAGGTGTTATTCCCTAGGCAAGCTCGGGTTGCCATGAATGTTGTAGGCTAGGACAAACTTTTGGCCACATGTTGGGAAACAATTTTGCGCTGGATCTTCCACCAATGCATCGAACATAATATCCATTCTCTGGCTGAGGATGTGGTTAATGTGCAGCTGGTTGTCTTTATTTTGTCGAATTTAGAAGGTGATTTGGATGTGCTTGTCTGATAGTTTATTTGGGGATAGCATAGGTGTCTCCGCCTCATTTTCTTCGCCAGTGATCATTCTATGCTCCTCCACCTTCCAGCTTGAGGTAATTTCTTCCTCCACCATGCAACTTCCTGTGTCAAACACCTGATCGTGTGGGTGGATTTTTTTGGGAGGGAAGAGTATAATTGAGAAAAGGAGTGCTCTCTTTCAGAGGTGATGTGTCCTCTCCGACCAGGTGACTTCCATGGATTAAAGGAGGAAATTGAGGGGGTGATTAGGGAATATCAAGAGGCTCCTAGATATTATTCCTTAAGACAGAGGTGTGAATCACGATGAGAGATAACTGGGAGGGGGTGACCCTGTTGCGTCTGGAGAGGGATTTGCAATACAATGATCCTCTCCTAGACTTCCCCCTTTCTCTTGGCATGGTGGAGGGATTCTGAAGGCTAGCCTATGGTAGAGTGAGAGAAAAGGGAGGAGGGACTGGTGGGGATATCCCAAGAGATCTCAATAGAGCTGAGGAGGAAGATAAATTGCAAAGGTAAAATGAGAGAATTTTCCCGATAGATATGAGGGGAAAAAGACAAGGGACTAGTGAGGAAATATCGAGAGATCCTGAGAGAGCCAAGGAGAAAGAGAAATTGCAGAGGGAAAATGAGAGGATTCACCCAAAGGAGCCAAGGAACAAGAGAAGTTGCAAAGGGAAAATGAAAGAATTCTCCATGGTGTTTTCCTTCTTAGTGCAGCATTGATAGGTAGGCTCTCCATGAAAGCCGATATAACGGCTTCCTCGGGCCTAGCTCCTAGCACATTACGCCCAATATGGCTTAAACGGGGTCCATTAAAATTGCAAGGTTGTCCATTCGCATTGCCTTTAATCTCTACTGAGTGTGGGTCATTCTGAAATAATGTATGTAGGGATGGTGATAATGGTTATTAACTCCCGTTGCTTCCCCATGCCCTCCGTCCTCTCGCTCTCTCCATTTTTCACCCCATATGGGGGGTCTAGACCCTGGAGTGTTATTATTACTTTGGGTAGACAATTGTACATAATATTAGATGTAGGTCCGCCTACCACTCTTTCTTTAATCTCTTCCAAGAAATTCAGTAAGGTCATTTCAAAGACCAAGAAGTTTTTCTTGTTTGTGATTTGTTCTCACAGTAAACATAAGTTCATCACCACATCCATGACCTCTACAAAGAGCCTCTATTTACAATAGAAGTAAGTGGAGATAATCATGGAACAATACAAAGACATATTCTCCTCACCCATCAAGGTACCGACCCACTACCAAGTCAAGCATCCAATTGATCTAACCCCCGGTGCACCTCTGCCTAATGTACTAGTTTATCATTTCTCGCTAATGGAAAATAATGAAATCAAGCATTAGATACAAGAGATTCTTCAAAATGGGTACATCATACCCAACTCCTCCCCTTGTATAAGCCCGATTGTACTGGTGCAAAAGAAATATGGGACATGTAGGCTCTGCATTGATTACAAAGCATTAACCAAAATCACAGTAAGGAACCGGTACCCAATTCCCCAAATTGATGATCTTCTTGACCAAGTCAAAGGGGCCAATTTCTTGAGAAATATTGACCTAAAGTATAGATACCACCGGTTTACCATCAAACCTATGCATGTATGGAAGACAACTTTCAAATCTAAAGAAGGTCTCTTCGAATGGTTTCTCATTCCCTTTGGCCTAACAAATGAAACAAAAAAATTCATGAGGATGATGAATGATGTATTGTGACCCTTCACCAACCCTTTTGTGGTGGTATACCTGCATGACATCCTCATATTTATCAAAAATTAGGAAGAACACATGCATCATATTCAGTAGGTTTAGAGCACTCTGCGACAACAAAAGGTATATGCCAACTTGGAAAAATGTATTTTGGCATGAAAAAGGTCTAATAATTGGGCTACATTATTGATTAACATTGGGTACATGTGTATATAGCTAAGATCCAAGTCATCCATGACTAGCCATCTAACCACACTAACTGAGCTTCAGATCTTCTTGGCACTTGCCAACTTCTACTGATGATTCATGTTGGGATTCTCCCATATTGCATGGGCCCTCAAACAAGTGACCAAGGGAGGTTGTAACGTAAATTTCACATGGGGGAAGGAGCATCAAAGAGAATTTGATAATATGAATCATCACTTATGCTTAGCTCTAATACTCTCCTACCTAATCTACAACAACCATTCAGGATTGAGACTGATGCATCCAACTATGTTGTAGGAGAAATCCTCACTCATCACGATCATCCAGTGGCATACCATAGTGAGAGAGTCTCAGATATTGTCCAGAAATATGCCAACTATGACAAGGAAATGTATTCCATTGTACAAGCCTGTCTTCAATGGAAACATTACATTTTGGTAAATGATACAGTCATCCACACTGATCACAAGCCTCTGTAGTTCTTACATACACATGGGAAGTTTCATAACGACCACCATCATAAGTGGTTCACATACATAAAGTAGTTCCATCTCAACATCAAGTATAAGAAATGGGGCACAAATCATGTCTCTGACTGCCTCAGTCGACCTCCTATGGTTTCACTCACCACCATGCTCCATTCCTGTGAGAATGAGGCATTTGAGTGGACCCAAATTTATCAGCAAGATCCTGACTTCACCACCACCTATCAAATATTTGGTATAGGTGTGAATGTCATCGATTTTAACATTCAGGATGGATAGTTATGCCATCTAGGACACCTTTGTGTTCTTGCAAGAGAGGGTGAAAAGATTATTTGGGAGGCTCACTACAGTCGGATGGCCAAACATTTTTATTGGCCAAAACTTCAAAAGGACATCAACAAGTATATCATATCTTGCATTGCCTGTGCCATTCTCAAGAAAACCATCAAGAATAATGGGTTATAAATCCCTTTTCTTGATCCCGATAGGCCTTGGGAATCCATCTCGATGGATTACATGTCTGGCCTTCCATCCACCAAGCAAGGAAATGATTGCAAATTTGTGGTGGTTGATTGGTTTTCAAAGATGGACATTCTCATAGCCTGCAAGAAGAGTGTCACGTCGATATACATTACCAATGTATTATTCGAATGAGTGTGGGTCCATTTCCTCAACACATTTTTGTCGAGTCCCTGGTCACTTTTGCACACCAAGCTGACTAAATCCACTTCCTTCCACCCTCAAACTGATTTCCAGATAGAGGTCTTCAATCATATGATTGTGCACATCCTACACATGTATCACTCTAAGCATATACATAAATGGGATGAGAGTCTTCCCTATGTTCAAAAAATCTACAATAGGGCTCTCCATAGCTCCACCGAGCATAGCCCATTTTAGGTGGGGCTGGGATTCCAACCCTTGGGTCTCATTGATGTTGCACTACCTATTTCAAGAAGACATACAAAATATTCACATGTTCATTATGAGGCCAACAAATCCACCATATTCAGTGAGTAGATTCAATACATCCTCCAACAGGTCCATGAGATTTTGCAGAAATCCAATGCTAAGTACAAGCAACGCCATGATAAACATCAGGTACCACACAAGTTTCAGGTGGGAGACAAGGTCTCGTTACATTTGCAGAAAGAAATACTTACAAGGCCCCATTGGAATCTCCTTACACTTCTCTATGGGCCTTACACTATCACCAAGGTTGTGGGAGATAATGCTTTTAAGCTCAACACTCCCCTCTTCCTTGGCTTGCACCAAGTGTTCAATGTGGACCTCCTCTGACCATATTTTCCACAATTATTGGACACCTTAGAGATCGAAAGACAGTTGACACCAACATAGATCAACCATGAATTCATGGAACATACATCCATTATTCATATAGTGGACACACAAGTCCATGGCCTTCGCTAGCATAGGATCCAACTTTATTGCATTGTCAAGGCAGGGAAGCTCCTGCACCAAGGAAAATGGATCAACCACGGCCAAATTTAGTATAAATATCCTCATTTGATGGGGGCACTCAATGAAATGGATAAAATTACTTCCTAATGGGGGAGGAATGTTCCGGGTGCATATTTTTGGTCTCCAACCTATTCCAACTAGCTCCTTTTGACAGTTTTAGTTCAACACATTTTTCTGTAATCATTTTTAATTATGGGTTCTACACTATCATGGTTTTCTAAATCCCTACACAACTTCCAGGTGGATATTGGTGGCCAACCACCTAATCCAACTGGCTTATTTTGGACTTTTTGATGTCAATACATCTATTTGTACTTCAAGGGCCATTTTGGGGCCCTTAAACAATGTTTTTTTTTTCTTTCCATATTCAAACTATAGATGGAGTCAAGTGTTTATGGTATAATGTGTAATTAACAAAAATACCTTTCGAATGAGCTATCATGCACCTAAAATGGAGGTCGTATGCAAAATTTACGACCCCAAGAAGTTGAGGTACCAATTTACCCATTAAGGCCCACATAACGTTTGGTATTTCATCTCCTAGTGTTAGTTTTTTGGATTTATGTGGTTTTGGAATTCATGGGTAATGTCAAAAATTCTTGTGGAGCCTCATTGTAATCATTCTACTTGGACGAATGCACATAGAAACAACATATCTTCTCATAGATAGCTACCACCATTTGAGCAAGTTGTTTTAAGTTCTACAATTATACAGTTTCATCCTATTTCATTTATTCAATAGAAGTTATTGTTCACAAGTGATCTAGATTATTTTTGGCATGAAATGAGATCGGATATATAATAAAGAAATGCACAGAGCTATTGCAGATATTCAATAATATAACAGAAATGTATCAGAGATGCAACCATAAACACAGATATACAGTAATACACGATTTCTATTAATGAAATAAATGTATAGAGACTGTAAATATACAGAGTGAAAGACTCGCTAGAATGGTGGCAGCTTATATTTGAGAAGAGATGTGACGGCTACTCGCATTCGCAAGAAGATGATTACAATGAGGATATAAAGGCCTTTTTATAATAAGAAAGAATTCCAAAAACTCTAGACATCAAAAAACCTAACCCTAGGAGATGAAGCACCAAAAGTCACGTGGGTCCCGTTTGGGTAAGTGAGTACATCAACTTCCTGGGGTCGTAACTTTTGCATACGGTCTCCGTTTTAGGCGTGTGATAGTTCATTGGAAAGGTATTGTCGAGGATATTGATTTTGGGGGATGAATCATGCCTTCATATATCGTTGAGAACCTCGATCTCTAAAAAACTTCATTTGGACCCTCAAAATGGCCTCGGAAGTTAAAACTTGCTAAAAATAGTAAATTGCTAAAATTGCCAGAAACATGTTTTGGGCCAGTTGGAGAAGGTGGGTGGACACCGTTATCCACTTGGATGAATCCTCCCTCCTTAAGAAGCAATGGTATCCATTTCCTTGAGTTCCCGGGGGAGAGGAGAAAGTGATTGCTGAATCTGAATCTTGGTGATCTGCTTGCTTTGCTGCAGAAATGGCATTGCTTAGCTTGTAGAAGGCTATCAAGAACCTTTGCCTGGAAGGTTTGGACCCTTTGAACCAGTCTGGCTGTTTTAGATGATTGTGTGCAGAAGGAATCTTTGTGCTTTTTTGCAACCTTGTCGACCTGCTTCTGTTGGATAGAAGGTGCTTGGGCTGAAGTTGTGGTGGTTGTAGTATCCTTCTGTTCACCTTTTGAACAGATTGTGAAGAAGCTAAATTTTGTAGTATGAGATACTACCTTGAAACAGTGTTTAGGTGGGGCAGTAGTTGGAACTACCTCTGGTATTCTGTAGAGATGACCCCCGAAAGTAACAATTACACTACGAGGTCGATACTCATAAACAACATGGCATCTCCACATATATGGTTGGCCCAAGAGAACATCACATACATCCAATGGGGAAACATCATATAATACCTCATACTTGAAAGGATGGATGCCATATGACAATCAACACTGTTGGCTGACACAAAGATCTCATCCTTGGTGAAGCCACCCAATTTTGTATGGTTGCGGGTGTGGTGTTGTCAACAATCCCAACTGTTTGATGACCTCTACTGAGATGAGGTTCTTCTGGCTTCTTCTATCAACAATAAAATGTAGTGGGGTCCCCTTCACCCACATCTGTGAATGAAAAAGGTGCTCCCCCTCTTCTGGATATGTTGGTTCTTCTGGTTTAATTGTTGCGGTTGCGACCATAGCAGTGGGGTCTGCGTCAATGATCTATCTTTTACAAGTATTTTTATAATTAGATTCTGAATCTGTAATGCCCCATATTTTGACCTTGGGTTGTTAGAACATTATTGTTTGCTAATTTTAATAATTCAAAATTTAGCATTGTTTGGAGTCAGTTAGACTTGGTTAGACATTGAGATGTGTACCTCTAGACCTATTTGTATGTTATATGATATATGCTCATGAAAAATATAGTTATTTGATTATTTGAACATGAAAATTAAAATGGGTAAGTTCGGTACATGTATACCAATTAAAGTTATGTTGTGAATGTATAATAGATGCAATGCATGATGTAAATAGGAATACATTTCTTAATTGAGCATGGATGCAAATATGGATTCTTATATAAATTTGTGATGTATCTACATCAATATGTGTTATTGGTGAACTAACCTACAGGATGATGGGCTATGTGATAGCTAAATGAC
>JASDQU010435406.1:125609-141673 GCA_032191745.1 Picea mariana
TTTTAACAGCATATCGATAAGTAGCATCGAGTGATGAGATGTCTAGAAAATCCATTTTAGTTTGGATGTATCTGTGTAGAGCCCCGCGGTATTTCAGAACCAAATGTCGCTCAGAGTCTTTGATACCCTGCTTGGTACGCAAGGTATGGAAGGTATTGGTGAACTCTGAAACTTCTTGGCCCCTCTATTGTCGAAGTGTGGTCTATCTCATGTATTGATCCTCATAGTTTCCAATAGGGCAGTATTGTTCCTTAACCGAATCCACAAAAAAATCCCAAGTGGGCTCGACCGCATATATTCCAGACTCCTCTGTGGAACTCTACTCCCAGTAAGTTTTCCACCAATGTTTGACATGGGGGAGAGCCTTAAGGAGTACGAAGGTGATATTTTCCTTGTTGGAAAAATTATGAACACAGAAATAACCTTCTAGCAGATTTAACCATTTATCTAAGGCATCTGCATCTATTTGACCTTCAAATACAGGAATATCAAAATTAACCTGTACCTTGAAAGACGATGTGCCTCCAAAGTGGTCGCTTGATGAAGATATGCCTGATGCTTTTGGGAGGCGTTGAAGGATGTGGGAAAAATTATCCATCATTTCGTCCCTTTGTCGTGTGAGAGCTTTCTCAAGCAACAGACCGATAGGATTGCCTGCTCCGTCGTTTTTCTTTTCTTCCGCCATTGAGGGTTTCTTGGGTGTGCAAGAG
Source organism: Picea mariana (assembly GCA_032191745.1). Classification (NCBI taxonomy): domain Eukaryota; kingdom Viridiplantae; phylum Streptophyta; class Pinopsida; order Pinales; family Pinaceae; genus Picea; species Picea mariana. The sequence continues at coordinate 126,320 of JASDQU010435406.1, forward strand.
CGATTTCCCTCAAGAGAGACAAGCTCAAGACCCAAATTTCTATACTCGGAATTCGTCGGGGACATGCACTGAAAAAATGATCAAGAACAACTTGCTCTGATACCATTGATCCGGATTATTTTCGGCACGAAATGAGATCGGAGATATAATAAAGAAATGTATAGAGATATCATAGATATTCAATAATATAACAAAAATTTATCAAAGATTAAAATATAAACATAGATATAAAGTAATACACAATTTCTATTAATGAATGAAATGTAAAAAGACTATAAAAATACAGAGTGGAAGACTCGCTAGAATGGTGGTAGCTTATCTCTGAGAAGAGATGTGATGTCTACTCACATTCACAAGAAGATGATTACAATAAGGCTCTGAAAGCCTTTTTACAATAAGAAGGTATGAAAAAAACCCTATACATCCAAAAACATAACCCTAGGAGATGAAGCGCCAAAAGTCATGTGGGCCCCGTTTGGGTAAGTGAGTACAACAAATTCCTGGGGTCGTAACTTTTGCATACAGTCTCCGTTTTAGGAGTGTTATAGCTCGTTGGAAAGGTATCATCAAGGAGATTCATTTTGGGGGCTCAATAATTCCTTTGGCTATAATTGAGAACCTCTATCTAGAAAAACCTTCATTTGGACCCTCAAAATGGCCCGAGAAGTTAAAACTTACTAAAAATAGTAAATTGCTAAAATTGCCAAAAACATGTTTTAGGCCAGTTGGAGAAGGTGGGTGACCACCATTATCGACCTGGATCAACAGGATATCTATTATTTTCTCCATATTTCTATGTTATTGTATTTAGTCTATTATTTATTTCATTCCTCTCATAAATCCAGTTCAGTTGGATATCTATTGGTGTTCTTCGTATCTCTATGTTATTGTATTCAGTCTATTATTTATTTTGTTCCACTCATAAATCCAGATCATTATCTATCCTAACTACAATATCCAATAGGTTTTTCCCTTGGTGGTAGTACCCAAAAATAATGGAAAATGGATAATATGTGTGGACTATCGAACAGAGAAACTCTAAAAAGTTATTTTCCTCTACCCTTCATTGACCAAGTCTTGGTCACATTAGCAAGAAGGAAATATTTTTCTTTCCTCGATAGATTCAATGTCTATAATCAGATAAAAATATCCTTGGAGGACCAAGACAAGACAAAATTCACATATCCTTGGAGGACATATGCATACAAAGTACTACCCTTTGGATTTTGTAATGCACAAGCTACATTTATGTTGGTTTTCGACCTTGATTATCTTCCCGCTTCAAAAGTCTTGTTTCAACCGTGTTTGGACCCCATTACCTGAAGGGGGTGTGTGTGGGGGTCCCCCCCCACTTATCTCACCAAGGGGGTGGAAAGAAATTTTGGAGCCCACCCTAGTGGGGGATTCAGGGGAAGCGCAAGCAAAGCGAAATTTTGGAAAAAATTGCCTTATAAAATATGAGAATTTGGCAGTCATTCTGGACCATTCAATACAAGGTCACATATTTGATGGTAGAAGTTATGTTAGGGATTTTTTCCCTAGAAAGAAAACCTTTTTTATGTATGAGGGGATTGTATTGCAATTGTTTGAGTGAGAGAATATTGTATTCTAAGAGAGGACATTGTGAGAGAAAGAAGAGGAAGTTACAATGGGTATATTGTAGGTTGTATCCCTTCATTTGCTGCATAGTAATAAATGAAAGACCAAGAAATTTCTCTTGTGGACGTAGCCCACACTAGGTGAACCATGTATATTTGTGCCTCTATTTTATTATTTATCTTCTAGGTTTTATTTCTACATTTGTTTTATTTTATTTCTCTGTGATCCCATTTTTCTATTTTTCCAACAACTGGTATCAAAGAAAAGGGTAACTAAGAGGAATAGAGGGTCCCTAGTTCGAGTGGGAGTAATGGAGGAAGATGGAAATTTTAAGGTCGAGAAATTTAACAGCCAAAACTATCATTTATGGAGTATGTAGATGGAATATTATTTATATCAAAATGAGCTTTACCTACTATTGGGTAGAAAATACAAATAGTCGGTCAATATGAAGGACAAATAATGAGATATTCTTGACAGAAAGGCACTGGGAATGATACATCTATGCCTGGTAGCATCAATGGATTTCAATATTTTGAAAGGAAATATAATGGACAATATTATGAATGCATTGGATAAACTATATGAAAAACCCTTGTCTTCCAACAAGTTATTTCTAATGAATAAATTACTTAGTATGAAGATATGAGAACATGGGTCTATTGTTGATCATTTAACTGAATACAATATGGTTAATAATCATTTAATTTATGTAAAAGTGGAATTTAATGATGAGGTTAGTTCTTCTCTAGTCTTGTACTCATTTCCAAAAACATGGAATGACTTGGTCAAGGATGTAAGTAACTCTCTTTGTGGTTCAAACACTCAATAATTTGATGATGTTGTTGGTGTTATCCTTAGCGAGGAAATGTGATGGAAAAGAAAATGTGAGACATTAGGTAATCCATTTACCATGGAGAATACGAGATTTCAAAGGGAAAGATGAGAGAGTATGGGAAACCATGTGAAGTCTAGGAAGGGAAGATCCAAATATGGACTAGGAAGGATAGAGTGATGGAATTGTGGGAAGAAAGGACATTTGAAGAAACACTACATAGCTCCAGAGAAACAAAGAGATGGAAAACATGAGAAAAATTAGGAAGCAAATGTAGCAGGTGATTTGTTACAATATGTTTTTATTATTTATTTAGATAATACTATTGAGTCTTGGCTAGTAGATTTAGGGGTTTCATTTCATTCCACACCCCATAGGAAATATTTTCAAAATTATGTTCAAGGTGATTTTGGATAAGTTTGTTTTGGTGATGATGAACCACATCAAATTGTTCGAATGTGTAAGGTACAAAGAAAGAAAAATAATGGAAATCAATGGTTACTAAAAGAGGTGAGACATATACCAAATCTGAGAAGAAATCTAATTTCAACAAGAGAGTTGTAAAGTGAAGGTTGTATATCTACATTTGAAGATAAGGAGTGGAAGGTCACTAAATGATCACTTACAATGGAAAAATGAGAGAATTCAGGTACATTGTATTTATGTACTAGTAATGATGATTCTTCTATATCTCTATCTTCTACAAGAGTGGATACAACAATGTGGCATCATAGGCTTGGAAACATGAGTGATAAGGGAATGCATATACTTCACAAAAAGAATTAATGTTGCCAGATCTTAAACAAGTTGATTTGGATTTCTATGAGCATTGTGTTTATGGAAAGCATAAGAGAGTCAGATTTATCAGTGTTGGAAAGGGAAAGAAGAGTGAAAATTTAGAGCTTGTGCATACATAGGTATGGGGACCATCTCATGTATAATCTCTTGGTCGTTCTCGTTATTATGTTACTTTTATTGATGATGCAATTACAAAAACTTGGCTTTATTGTGTTCGAAACAAATATGATGTTTTTGACACTTTTAAGAAATGAAACCCTTTGGTTAAGAACAAGACATGAAAAGGTTGAAGTATCTCATATAAGACAATGGTGGTGAATACTACAGTAAGGGGTTTGATAATTACTATTCAAACCATGAGATTCGTAGAGAGAAGACAATTCCAAGAAAACCACAAGAAAATTGTGTGTCAGAAAGGATAAATAGGATAATCATGGAACATGCAAGGAGTATGATATTACATGTTGGGTTTCCCTTATAGTTTTGGGTAGATGTTGTAGATATTGTTGTTTACTTAATAAAAAGAGGAACTTCAACCTCCTTGTATGGTGGAATTTTAGAGGAGGCATGAATAGGTAGAAGGGTAAACTACTCATTTCTGAATACTTTCAATTGTGAAGAATTTGTCCATATTGGTAAAGAAAATAGAACAGAGCTTGAGGAAAAATCCAAAAAGTGTACCTTTATTGGATACAACATTACGGTGATAATGATTTTGGTTTTTGTTATGGGATTATGAAAATCATAAAATCATTAGGAGCAGAGATGTAGTATTCAATGAAAAGTTCATGTACATAGATCAGTTGCAGCGAAAGAAATCCCAAAGGTACCAAGAAATCAAAATGTACAACAACAAGAGTAGCATGTATCTCAAACTCCCACAAGTTTTGTTAGAATATCTACCAGGTCAAGTAGACCCCCTGAATGATACTCTCCATCATTGTATTATTTATTGTTAATTGATTATGGTGAACGAGGAAGTTCTGAAGAGGAAATGTAGGTAGACACAAAAAGAAGTGGGAACAAGGAATGAAAGAGGAAATGGATTCCTTGGTAAACATCTAGACTTGGGTTTGCTTATGTTTCCTGCAAGAAAAAGAGTATTGTAGAATAAATATTTTTACAGGTTGAAGGAAGAACATGGTGGAAAAAATAGATACAAGACTAAAGGGGTTGTCATAAAAGAAAGGTGTATATTTTGATAATATATTTCCTTTTGTTGTTAATAATTATTTTAAGTCTTGTGGCAGTAGAAGAATTGCATCTTGAACAATTACATGTAAAAAAAACATTCTCCATGGGGATTTGGAGGAAGATATTTATATGAAGCAACCACAAGGGTATGAGGTCAAAGGAAAGTAGAATTTGGTATACAGTTTGATGAAGATCTTGTGTGGCCTAAATCAAGTTCCAAGAAAATGGTTTTGAAATTTGATAGGTTTATGAAAGAACAAGGTTATAGTAGATGTCATTTTGATCATGTTTATTTTAAGAGGCTAGAAAATGGAAGCTTTATTATCTTTCTATTGTATGTAGATGACATGCTTTTTGCACGGTATAACATATAGGATGTAAATGTGCTAAAAATTAAATCAGTTGATTCATTTGCGATGAAGGATTTGGGTGATGCAAAGAAAATACTTTGTACTAGAATAACAAGAGACAGGAAAAATCGCTAATTGACACTGTCTCAGGGTGAATACATAGATGAAGTGTTGGTGAGGTTTAGAATACAAAATGAAAAACTAGTAAGTATACCTTTGGCCGACCATTTCAAATTAACGAAATGAGTTCAAAGACACAAGAGAAGATAAAATAGATGTCTAGGGTCCGAAAGTTTGATGTATGATATAGTATGAAGAATACCATATATTGCACATATAGTGGGATTTGTAAGAAATTATATGAAAAATCCAGGTACAGAACATTGGGAGGTGGTTAAGTGGATACTTACGTATTTGAGAGGTATTTTTACTCATGCATTATGTTTTCGAGGTTTAATCATTTTTCTACAAGGATATGTTGATTCATATATGGCAGGTGATAAAGATAGCATGAGGACCACCACATAGTATGTTTTTATTGTAGGTGGAACAATAATAAGTTGTATTTAGAAATTGCAAAAGGTTGTTTCACTTTCAACAATCAAAACATAGTATGTTGCTGCTACATAGACTAGTAAAGAGATGATATGGTTACAAAGGTTTATGGATGAGTTGAGAAAGAAGTAGGAGAATAAAATATTGCACTACAATAGCTAGAGTTCCATTCATCTTGTAAAGAAATCTCACTTCCATTCTAATACTAAGCATATACAACTCAGGTACCATTTCATACTATCCATTTTGGAAGACAGAAAATTGAAGTTGGAAAAGATACATGCTAGCCAAAATCCTATAGACATGTTAAGAATGGTAGTAAAGAGAGAGAAACTAAGTTCCTTCTCAGTTTGAGTTGGCCTTCAAGCATGAAAGTGAATATGATAAATTTTCCAGGGCCAAAGTGGATCATAGTCCAGCTGGTACAACAATAATGATTTTTTTGTGATTAGTTTCCAAGTGGGATATTGTTGGTTGTCGAGCGTGATTATCTTTCTAATTCATAATTTGTGTTTCATTCATGTTTTGACCACATTAACTGATGACGGAATGTTGGATCCCTTTCCCACCCACTTCTCTCACCAGGGGGGTCCATAAGGCAAGGGGGTGTAGAAATTTTGGAGCCTCTCCCTAACAGGGGATTCGGTGGCAGTGCCCGTGAAGTGAAATTTTGGGAATAATTTCATTGTAAAATATTGTTATTTCGTATTAAATCTGGACCATTCATTATAAGGTCACATATTTGCTAGAAGAATTTATGTTAGGGATTTTATCCCTAGAAGGAAACCCTCTTTTATGCATGAGGGAATTGTATTGCATCTGTTTGAATGAGTGAATATTGTATTTTGAGAGAGGATTCTATGAGAGAGAGATGAGGAAGTTATAGTGAGAATGTTTGAGGTTGTATCCCTTCATTTGCTCGAAAATAATAAAGGAAGGACCTACTAATTTCTTTGGTGGACATATCCCACACTGGGTGAACCATGTTTATCTATGTCTCTATTGTATTTTGTATGTTCTGTGTTTTCATTCCGCATTCATTTTATTTTATTGCTTTACGATCCTGGTTTTCTAACAATTTCAAAGGGAATTATTAGTTAATTTTTTAATTTAATACATGAATGTGTAGAATCTTACATGGATGGATTTTCATTGTATGGATATTCTTTTGAAAATGCTTGAAATAAGTTGGAAAGGGTGTCAAGAGACAAATCTATCACTTAATGATACACAATGTTTTATGATGCAAACTAAGGGAATTGTGATTGGCCATCACATGTCTCCTGTAGGGATAAAAGTAGATCTGTATAATATAGAAATCGTTCTCAAATTCCCAATTCCATGAAATCAACGAGACTTTAGAAGTTTCTTAGGCTATGCAAGCTATTATCATAATCATAAATTTCTTTCCAAAATCTTAAAGAAAATATTTTATCAACAACAATATTGAGGGGTTCAGATTGGATCTTACCATTTCACATCTCTAAAATATCTTCTTATAGAATAATTTGCCTAATATACTATTATTCAAATCTCTTTAGATATGCCAAGATCTATGTGAGAATTTGTGATAGTTTCCAATGAATGGGTTGGTCGATCACAACAAATGAGATTCCCCTTCAACCTCAAGTTCTTATGGATCCTTTTGAGAAGTGGGCTCTAGATTTCATAGGTCCTATAAATCCCTTGTCTAAGGGAAAAAAATACATATCAGTTTGCACTGACTATGTCACAAAGTGGTTTGAGGAAAAAGTATTATCACGAGCAACTAAAAAAGCAATAGTCAATTTCCTATTTGGAGATATTTTTGTTAGATTTGGAGTTTCAAGAGAATTTGTTGCTAACCAAGGAGCAAAGTTTACTTCAAACCTTGTGAAGGAAATTTTTGAAAAATACAAGATAATACATCGTAATTCCACCCACTATCTTCCATAAGTTAATGGTTAGGTAGGATATACAAACAAGGTCTTGGAAGCAATATTGACAGAGACAATCTAAATCTATCAGAAGGACTAGGAAGATAGGCTTCTAGAATATTTGTGAGCTAAACGAACATCATGGAAGAATACTACTAGTTTTACCCCTTATGAACTAGTGTATGGTAAGAAACTCCTACTTCCTATTGAATTTCAAACTTGAACTTTTAAAATTGCACTTGAAATAAGAATGAACTTATATGAGGTTAGAAAAAAACGAATAATGCAACTAAATGAATTAGATGAGTTTCAAAAATATGCTCTACAACAAACTACTTTGATTCAACAACAAAGGACAAGGTGACATGACAAGTTTATCAAGAAAAAACAATTCAATGTTGGTGATTGGACTTTCCTCTTCAACTCCAAATTCACCACTTACCGACTTGAGCCTTATGAAATTCAAGTAGTGTTTGACAATGATTTTGTAATGGTGAAGATGATTGATGAAAGTGGATTTTCATTTCTGATCAATGGGAACATGTTTAAGCTTTACAAGAAGCCAATAAATCGAGACGATTGTATCACCCAACTTTCTGAGCAAGATGAGAAGCAAGCTGTGGATAAAGGAAGTGATACTCCTACCCCTCTTTCATCTTGAATTACAAATTTTCCAATATATATATAATAATAAGATAAACATTTTAGTTGTGAAAACAATATCTTTTCACACAATCTAGGCTTGATTTTTTGTTGGAAAACCAAGCTATTGCCTCAAAAAAATTCTCAGCTATAGTCCTACTAGATTTATCTGGTATGAATGGAGGGCTCAACTGTTTATTTTTCAAAGAGATTGAATGGATGATAGATGTAAAAACATGTTTGCATATATTATATTCATATAAATCAATATGAACAAATAATTTTTATGAGTAATTTCTTTTAGTTTCATTATTTTTTATGTATCATGTTACATTAATGTAAGTTAATATAAAAAATTAATATAAATATAATAATTATATAAATGTTGGAGCTTTATATAAATTTAGTTTCAATGAACATTAATAATTACCATTAAACTTAATATATCTATTTATTAATAATAATTCTTTAAAAACATCTTTGTTAATATAAGTTAATACATATATTGTATTAATATAAATTAATATAAACATTATTGTAGTTAATATAATATAAATATAAATATTATATAAATATTGAAATACTATATAAATCTAGTTTCGATCACTTTAATCATTATCATTAATCTTAATAATATGTCTATTCATTAACAGTAATGTTATTTATAAACTTTGTTAGTATAAATTGATACATATATTATATTAATATAAATTAATATTAAAACCTAAATTAATATAAAATAATATATGTACGATTAATATAATATAACCTGAATTTAAATAATTATATAAATATTGAAATATTATATAAATTTACTTTTAATGAATGTTAATTATTTTCATTATTATTAATATATTTTTATTCTTAAAATTTTGAATAATATTTTTTAATAATAATAAGTTAATATAATATAACATTATGCTGTAATAGTTATATTATTAATACAATATAGCATTATAGTATAATAACTATGTTATTAATATTCAATATAACTTTATTGTATATAACTAATATATAACATTATAATATAATGTTATAAATTAATTATGTTAGTTATATTAATATATTTATATTATTTTATATTAATAAATAATTGCAAATTTTATAATTTAAATTAATATAAAATAATATATGTATGGTTATATAATATAATTTTAATTTAAATAATTATATAAATATTAAAATATTATATAAATTTACCTTTATTTAGTGTTTAATTATTTTCATTAATCTTAATATATTTTTATTCTTAAAATTTTGAATAATCTTTTTTAATAATACTAATACATTAATATAATATAACATTATACTATAATAATTATATTATTAATACAATATAACATTATTATAACATTATAGTATAATAGTTATACTTATTATATTATTAATACAGTATAACATTATAGCATAATAGTTATAGCATTATAGTATAACTAATATTCAATATAACTTTATAATAATTATATTATTAATACAATATAACATTATTATAACATTATAGTATAATAGTTATACTTATTATATTATTAATACAGTATAACATTATAGCATAATAGTTATAGCATTATAGTATAACTAATATTCAATATAACTTTATTGTATATAATTAATATAACACATTATAATATAATGTTATATATTAATTAAGTTAGTTATATTGATTAATTAAAAAAAAATTGCAATTATTTATTAATATAAAATAATATAAATATTAATCTAATTTAATATACATAATTTTATAAATGTTGGATCATTATATAAATGGTTGGTGTTAGTATATATGATTATGATGGTTAACATAATCATGATTAATATAATCATCATCATTATATATAGAAAATTAAAAAATATATAGGTAAAATTTATATTAAAGAGATGTATGATTCTTTATCTATTAAATATGTAGTTGATAAAAAGACATATATAGAGAGAGAAATGTCTCCATAAAAATGATGTGAGTTATATTACATATTGAAATCAAATAATATGGAATATATTGTAAATATAAATATAATGCCAAAACACTTAGATAATAAAAGAAAAATAAATGGAATGTGATTAAAATATGAATATCATAACCATATATATAAATATAGATATATCAATATAATAAACATATAGTCATAGACACAAATATAGGATGAACACATATTACAAAATGAAAACTATATAATAGAATATATTATCAAACTTAGGATTAATTTTTTAAACAATTAACATAGCTTCATCTTAAGTCTTGATCAATTTGTTTATCTATTTTTTTTTTATCTCAATGGATTTGATCCCATCCCAAAATAAAATGAATTTATGACAAGTATCATATAAACTTAAAAGTGTTCAAAATTATAATGTGTATAACTATAAACTTGTAGATGACCATCAAATCAAGTTTGTTTATCAAATCTTTCTTTTTGTTTCTTTTTATAATATAAAAGCTATAAAGAACTTATCAAATTCCATGTATGGTTCCACCGTTTTGATAATTGCAGAAATTTGTCCATTAAAGCTTTTTTTTTATAATTAAAAAACTATAAAAGAACTTGATAAGAAGTTTGCTCATTAAAGCTTTCCTTTTATAATTAAAAGCTATAAAAAACTTGATAAGCGTTTCGATAGTCTAAGCTCTAAAAATCCTTGAAATCCATAAACTATATGTCAAAGAGTACACTATAACAAAACATGGATAACTTTTGGATATTGTCCTAACCACCCTTGAAATTCATAAATTATGTGCCAAATCCATAAACTATATGCCAAAGAATACACTATAACAGAACATGGATAGCGTTTGGATATTGTCCTAACCACCCTTGAAATTCATAAACTATGTGCCAAATCCAAAAACTATATGCCAAAGAGTACACTATAACAGAACATGGATAGCGTTTGGATATTGTCCTAACCAACCTTGAAATTTATAAACTATGTGCCAAAGAGTACACTATAACAGAACATGGATAGCGTTTGGATATTGTCCTAACCACCCTTGAAATTCATAAACTATGTGCCAAAGAGTGTGAAGACAAAATTCTCATTGGCAATAAATGAATTCACTCATAAACCCACTCTGTGCCAAAGAGTACACTATAACAGAACATGGATAGCGTTTGGATATTGTCCTAACCACCCTTGAAATTCATATTCATAAACTATGTGCCAAAGAGTGTGAAGACAAAATTCTCATTGGCAATAAATGAATTCACTCATAAACCCTGAAGAGATTCGTACAGCTGGTAGGTTTTACAGGTTATTTACTAAATATGAATATGGAACATGAATAGCGTTTGTATATTGTCCTAACAAACTTTGAAATCCATACACTACGTAACAACCTTTGAAATCCATAAACTCTATGCCAGAGAGTCTGAAGGAAAAATTCTCATTAGTTATTAGCGATTAATCACTCAAACACCCTGAAGAGGATTTCTAGAGTTAGAAGGTTTTACAGGTTAATTACTAAAAAAATATTTCGGTTTAACCTATTCAGTGACAAATCTAGAGAGAAGCTGCGGTTCATTGGCGTAATCGAGTAATGGTAGCCTTTCCACAACTCAAAAAGGTTTTGATAGTAGCCACTGGTGATTTTCCCAAGCCATTTATAATTGAATCTTATAGATAAACTGCAACAGAGGAATCAAAAGTACTTCGTGCCTCGGAAATGGGTCTAGGATGTTAATTCTTTTTTAAGCTGGTCCAGAACCAGTTAGAATATCCCGTTAAGAAGTCACTTACATTATGGATACCCAAAGGAAACCTGTGATAGAAACAAATTTTAATTTTTACAAATTATGTTTGAGATAGTGTAAACACATGAAATGGCATTAAAAGACAGTAGGAAGTAGGAACCGTATGACCGGTGGTATGAAGAATCAAATTTCAAGATCACCGTCAAAACGGAAACAATACTGTTCATGGATATAGTGAAGTCCGGGGACTTAAAATTATTGACATGATCGTGTTCTAATTCAAACCTGAATTTCAAGTGTTTCCCAAGCACCAGTTTGAAAAAGGCAGGAGCAACTTCGTAGAGAGCCTCTTTTGCATCCTCGCGAGCCATGTCTAGACTTACAGGCATCTGCTTCAGGGCTGCATGTATTTATATACAATAGCATTAAACGCTAGAGAAGAACAATAATAGTAAATGCGATCAATGCAGGACGAGGAGCGGAATAATTAGACAAGGAAGTTAAGAGGAAGTACAGTTGACAAAGGCCATAAGATCTGCCTGCTGTAGCTCGGCATTAGGTTTGTAATAGTGGCCCAAACGTTTGCTCAGAATTTTCTGATAATGAAGTCTGGAATAAGGTTGGCCTCCCAAGCGCGCACGAACATTTCATATGGAGCTTTCATTATTCCTCCTCCTTCACGTTGTTGGGCCCCCATTATCTTGCAATCCCTTCCCTTCCCGAGAGAAGCGACTGAGTAACAATTTGGCTTTCGCCATGCACTTTCCGAGAGTCTGTTATCGCTTCCCTTTCCGAGAGAAGCGAGTGAATCTCAGTTTCGCTCTCGCCTGTTAGCCCGAGTGCCTGTTATCCCTGCTGTAGAGCAATCATGCTCGGGGGTGTGTTATGGCACACACCGTGCTCACCCCGCTGGGGTGTCTGTCATGGCAAACACCCTGCTCGGCGAGCAATATCCAGCTTGCTGCAGAGTCTTTAAGACTCTGCAGAGACCAGATATTCGTATAAATTGTTCGTGCGCTTCATATCCATACATGTTCGGCATATCATCGGCATACACGCTCGCCCATCAACGCCACACTTCCATGGCTACACATCAACGCGGCTACCGTTTTGCCATGGCTACCGTTTTCCATTTGCGAGCAGTGTTTTCGATGTACTATGAGATTTCGTATCCACAATCCACGTCTGAATGTACTCGCCGATTTCGTATGCGGATCAAGGCGCGGCGTTTTAATTATCCAACTACCGGTTTTAATGGCCAGGTAGATTTGGGGGCTTGGATGATAGAAGATATGTATCCTGACCGATTAGATTTTGCAATGTTTTATTCACACCAACATACAGGTTCAGAATATCCGATAATCGCCTACGAGAACAGCTGGGGAAAACTTGTTCGTTTGATTGCTGGGGCAGCTGGTTATTCACAGCACGTCCTTTCCTCCTTAGTGATGCCATTCGCTTTTCCCTTGTAAGACACTTCCTGAACTGAAGTCATCAAAAATCCTGAATTTTTTTCATTCTCAGATGCTAATTATACTTCTTGCAAATCTATATGCTAATCGACACAGTAGTTTCAAAGCACAATCATTCACAATGATGAACATTTCAACACGACGTGAAATGAGGAAATCGAATATCTAAGTTTGAATTTAAATACCAAGGACCAAATATAGGTACCGCTAAATTCACATTAAACCAACTTTGTTTATCAGTGGTGGGAAAACAAGTCACTTTCTATTCATTTTGGCACTTCTGAGAATCATCTTCTTTGGCGCACTTTACCTTGCTCATTGACACTCAACAACAAATTTGCATCATGGGTTTCAAATCTGGGTTATTTCAACACCTTTTCATAAACCCCCGAAAGCATATTCTTAATAACTAATATGTAATAACTAATATACACCTATATTAATATGAATTTTCTTCATTAATAAACTAGTTGGCCAAGAGCTTTTCCTTAAACTTCAATCTTAGTTCATTAGTTTCACCATTATTCTTCATCTCTCGTTTCACTTGGGGATTCGATGTGACATTGCGGGCTGCTGGGCCATAATAATTCCTGTAACATATTTACAGTCTTATTTTGATTCAAAGTGCAATTTCATGGACATCCACAGGACGAGTCAACGTGCCCCCAAAAAATTAATAACACATTTATATATTTAAGAGAACACCGACATCTCACGTGTTTATGTTTTTATAAATGTGACATCTAGTTTATTTATGTTTTTATAAATGTTTTATATTTTGATATTTTTCATCCAAATTTAACTATAAATTTTAAATTTGGAGTGAGATATTAACTTTTTGTTATTTAAATTGTATTTTTGATTGTATAAATAAATTTAATATTTAAAAAACTCTTAAATATTTACATTATAAAACTCCATTCAATTTGTAGTTTTAAGTAAACCTAAATTCTCAAATTTGGAGTTTTAAGCAGACCCGGAATTTCAAATTTTCTTTGCATGTCAAAAAAAAATTTGATCACTGATCTTTGTTTTTTTATACATGTGACTTCAGGTTTCATATAAATTTATGATTCTTCAATTGTTTTATATTTAACTTTCACCATTACAATTTTTTATTTTTCATCATACAATTTCCAAAAAAAAATAAAAGTACACAATAATAAACAAGGATTCCAATCTCTGATTCTCTCTAAATTTTACAAAACAATCTTCTTCCATAGAAAAATAGCAGAAAATATACTGATAGAAAAATTATAAAAAAAAATACACAATAAATGTGAAAAACAAGGACTCTTCGAGCATACTCACCAGTTGTTGTTGTTAGCTTCGGCCATTTTCCTTGCATGATCTAATTTTAATCAAATTGGCTGATTCTAGGTGACTGCTACACGGATTTAGTTCAAAGCATAGGTGACCACGATTCGAGGGAATATTCCAAGTGCATCTGGATACAGGTTAACAACTTCATTTCTTAATTTATCCATTTATCCATTTCTTAATTTATAAATTATTTAGGTTAACAACTTTACTTTCCATTCTTTATTGTAAATAACTTCTCCATTTCATAATTTATGTATTATTTTTTATTCCTTATCTTATCAATTTTATCTTTTAATTATTAAATTTATAAAATCTTCATACCCACTCTTTTAATTAATATATATATTTTATTCCTACCTCCTTTAAACTAAATTTAATAATGGTTTTATATATTTTTTATTAACTTTTCATTTATATATTTTTCATTTTTATTATCTTACCTTTCAAATTTTAACGATATAATTTGATGGGTATTAACAAAAATAGTAATTGTTCATTCATAATAATTTTATGAATAATTGTTCAAAAATAGTAATTGTTCATTATTATTTTTTTTAATAATATTATTATTTCTTTTTAAACATAATTGATATATTAATTAACTATTAAAACTAAAACAATGGATATGCTCTTTATGTAACAATAATACTATTTTTTATGGTTTTTTTTTAACTCATGAATGGATGATTATTTATATTTTATTTTAGTTTTTAATAATTTATTATTTTAATAAAATAAAAATATTTTTTAATAAATTATTAATGAATGAGATGTGCTTTTTATGTAATAATAATACTATTTTTTATGGTTTTTTTTTTAACTCATGAATGGATGATTATCTATATTTTATTTTAGTTTTTAATAATTTATTATTTTAATAAAATAAAAATATTTTTTGATAAATTATTAATGAATTGAAGTCTATTTACTTCGAGAATGCTTATTTAAAAAATAATAATTTAACATGGTACTTCAGTTTATATA
>JASDQU010435407.1:36946-50829 GCA_032191745.1 Picea mariana
TAAAATACACTGCGGATCCATAATTGTATTGACAAAAAGGCATAGCCACTGAAGATACAATGTGGATCTATACTTTGATGACTCAGACTGATCGTAGCCATGAAGAATACATAGTGGATCTACGAGATAACAAGACATAGCCACGACCAATACAAAGTGGATCTATGTGACAGTGTATGTGTTCTTCGTCCAATAGAAACTCCTTCACAGCCTGGGAAAAGCATATATCAAAGTGATTACTCAACCCAAGGTATTTTTACCGATCCCAACGTGGTATGATTCTAACCATGTGAATGGATGTCCTGACGTCGAACATGGCAGAAGCCACTTGATTACTGGTCAATAGTGTGAACCGTTAACAAGTGCGAGGGAGATCACCATTAATGTCGATGATTCCCAAGGTACCCTAGTACATTCCAATGAATGTGAATAGATGAGCTGAGGTCGAACATCCATGGAATCATCCGATCAGAGGTCAATGATGTAAACCTACTGTCGAACGTGAGGAGGCCTGCCCTTGAGGCATGCAGTTCCCAAAATACTAACTGGTTTCTAAGTCTAATTCCCAGATAATGTGTTGAAGTCGACAGGAATAGACTCATCGAGGGAGGGCCTTGATGTATCCCCCATCAACGAAACGAAACAGAAATGGAGATGTAATTGGCAGATCAAATGAACATGGATAGACACAGGTTTTGAGGAAAGATATTTGGGATGGCTGACTCTCGAGGAGGATACTTCCCTTGAACATTGAGGCACAACAGAAAAAACGTGATATGGACCAAAACTATGCAGTGGATACTGTGACTTGCGTCAGGTGACCCAAAGGAGTGAAAGGGACTCAAAGGATTGGTTCAGTGTAGAGGTTCAGCAGATTATGATGCGTGCATATGACAAAGTGTCATGTTCAAGGGTGACTCTAAGAAGTGCTGGATGATGTTCTCAAGAGACTCCTTGGCTTGGTCCTTTCAATTTTTCTCCCATCCAGATAGACAAGTACCTCTTTTTAATTTAATGACCTCGAGGAGGATAACACATGCTCGATATAACTCACCTTCGGTAAGTTCCTCTTCCGTTGTTTAATGAACTGGAAGAAGTAAGGGTTCGGTCCCATATGGGCCTGTCGATGTGTGCTTTAACGAGTCCAAGGACAGAAAACTCAAAGGTTTTTCAGGATTATAGAGTTTAGAAAAACACTTAAAAGAGAACTCTCTCAGTTCATTTTTCATACAGTAGTCTAACGAGACTGAAAAGGGGTAAACTATCGCTCGAAAGATGCCCTTTCTGACCTTTTAATGAGTATGAAAGGAAGCAAGGTCACTCGACAATCTTTTCATATTTAGAGAGTCTGAAAAGGGTTTAAAGTAGACTCTAGGGGGGTTCCTTTTTTGTGTGTTCGTGTATCTGTATGGGTCCGAAAAAGAGCTAAAAGTTTACCCGGTTACGTTCTCATATTATCGAGCTTGAGAATGAACTAAGACTATGCTCATAAGTGCGACAAGGTGCATAATCCATCAGAACTGCCAGGAAACCTGCGATGTCAGAACTGCAAACCAGGGGTTTAGTAAATCCATTATATTATTATAGAAACCCAAAAATGACTATACCTTGTAAAAAAATGAAAATTTATAAATAGCAATACAATGAAAATTCCATTTACCATTTCATTTTGCACAAGGATTTTGGAGTAGTGGAGAATCTCATTTTGAAGCGGATGCTTATTTTTCTTGTTGCCGGAGCTACGGTTCACCATTTTGCTTGCCGTTCGGACCAGGTAGGTGTCCATCTCTTCTTCTTTCAATTACATGGTTCAGTATTCATTTTCATAGCATCATTTATTTTAAAATACAAAGCCCTAAGTTTCCCCAAATAGAACCAAATCGGCCTCTTTAAAAATCAATGGAAAAGGGGGATTCTTTTACAAAAAACGTTTTATAAAAGGGTGACTAAGATGTCAGCACCCCAATAGTCAATTAGATAGGTCATTTTTTTCTAAAAAGAACCCATAAAACATCTTCCCATATGCCCACGCAGTCCCAAAGTTGTTTTTGATTTTCTAAAACATTTTCATTGTTATTTGATTAATGTTAAGTAGCTAGGGAGGGCATGGTAGTTATGAAAGAGTGTGTGGTCACTTTTAAATGATGTGGGCATCTTATTTCATGTTTTAAATTGCTTTTGAAAATTGCCGAAATTTCCAAAACGTGGAAATAATGACTTTCTTTGTTTTTTGTTTTGTAGGTAACTTTGGTGACCATGATCGAGTGGAAAGAAAGAGAACATGAGATGGATGACTTGACTTCCTTGCAGAGTCCTCGCACACAGGCCGCATTGGGAGCTTGTGGTTTGCTTAAATTCTTCAAGTTTCAAAAACTGAAGAAAGAGGTTTTATTGCTCGAGCATATGATCAACCTATGGGATGTTGCAGAGAAAGGATTTGGAATTGGCACACATCTTTTAACCATTAAGTTAGAAGACATGTATTTTTTGACTGGCCTCTCGAAAAGATGGGTACCCATATCTTTCTTCAGGTAGAGGGCGCTACCTGAACAAGTGGACGTGTATCTGGCACGCCACTGTATCCCAGGAGCAAGGCTGGTAGGGGGTAGAATCCCTATCAAATATATTCGAGAGCTACCCCTCCGGTCTATACTGTTTTCTATCACGAGCGTGACAGGCAATACTAGCGCTCATCTGGCATCAAGATCGCAGGTGGATTATGGTGTTCAGTGTTTGGAACCAACACTGTTCAACTAGAGTGCAAGGTTCCTCCGAAATGTGAAGGAACAGATTTCACGGTGCAGGACTGGATAGAAGCAGTTTGGTTATGGCTCGTTTTTGGTCTCATTTTTTCTAGAGCGCATCCCCCAGATGCAGCCTCAGATAGCACTGGCGGTGCGACCAGTGGATGAGCGTAGGATGGAGAGGTGGACTATTATGTCTCCAAGGATAATATCGGAGTCAGAGTTCCATTTCACTAGCGATTTCTTTTCCTGGCTGAGACAACAGTATCTCTGGATAGAGGACTTCTCTTATGCTGAGGTAGATTTCCATGGGAGCATGGATTTGATTTTACCCGCAGGGGAAGACTGGGATGTGTCAGGTAAGAGACTGAGCCATACTTTGTCTATTTTTTGTTTTTTGAGTTTTTAATGTATATATATATTTTTGGGTATGTAGAAGAGTTTTTTAACAGATGTGTTGTTTTCAACATGCAGATAAGGGAGCAGTGCGCCCGGCTGATATATCGATACCAGGATGTCGCGGAGGCATCCCAGTTGCAGCAGATCCGGCAGTACTAGTGGTAGGTCTCCGGGAGGTTGAAAGGAACCTCCAAGGCCTTACGATGGGTATCCCTCCTCTGTAGAGGGGGGAAGTGCCTTTACATCTGCAGAGGCACACTGTGGGAGTACCGGGGAATATCAATTCTCTATTGAGGCACGTAGTACGTGCGGTGATGTGTTACTCGCAGCACAATGTAGTGCGGGGAGATTAGAGTCTCTCCGGTGATCATATTTTGTATGCCTTGTCAGACGAAGTTGCATGGGTGGAAAGACCCAATATTTTGCTCTTCTACGTACTTTTTTGATGTAATCCAAACATTTCAGTCACACCATATATATATATATATATATACAGTTTCGAGTTTTTACAATGCCAATGATTTGTACATGATGATGTCTGTGATGTGTTTTAATTTATATGTAATGTATAGTTTTACTTTCCTTAACTCTTATATGTGGGCAAGATACCGATCCATTATATAATTAGCTAACGAATCCGAAACACTATTAAGTTCTCTTGGAATGTGTCTATATTCAATGTAATTGAACATTCATTCAAGACGGTGAACTTGTAAGTGTAGACGTAGCAGGATAGGACTACGAATAGCGTAGATACGGTTGAGTTGATAAACCACGAGTTGGGAGTCTAAGTAAATAATGATACGAGAGATACCTAGAGAGGAGGCTTGGGTCAACAATCCAATGACAGCATGATATTCTGCCATATTGTTGGTTGCTGTTCCTAAGCAGATACCTCCTGAACTCACCACCTCGTCAAACAGGTAAATAACCCATGCTGTCGAAGTAATGTTCCGGGTATGTCGGCTAGCGCCATCCGTGAACCCAAAAAAGGTAGGAAAGGAAGACGTCATCTATGCATGAAAACACAAGCACAGTCATGAGTGGTGACGGTAAAGACTCAAGCACACGAAAGAAATAGACACACCAAACTAAAATACAATAATGTACAAAGTACAAATGCTAGGTGATCTAGGAATAGTACTTTTTAAGGTAAAGCCCGTTTCGGGGCTCTCCCAGGGAAATTCCATCATGATCAACTAGTTCATAAGCGCCTCTATGTAGAATGTGTTTCATGATGTAAGGGTCGTGCCACATTGGTTCTAACTTTCTTGTCCCCAATTTATCATGAGCTTGGTCGTAAATGAGGACTATGTCTCCTTCTGCAAAAGTTCAAGGGTGGACGGATTTGTCATATTGACTCTTAATTCATTTATGATGTGCCTCATTGGTGAGAGCAGCATTGCGACGTGTTTCGTCCAATTTGGATAAATACAAGAATCGTTCTTCTTCAGCAGAAGTATGGGGCAGGAATTCTACTTTTAGTTTGAGTGATGGAATCTCACACTCGATTGGTAGGACGGCTTCAATGCCATAGACCAACTGGAAAGGAGTAAATCCAGTTGAGGTTTTCACAGAAGTGCGATAGCCCCAGAGAGCGGAGAACAGTTGTAAATGCCACAATGTCTTATTTTCCCCTACCATGCATTGGATCATGGTTTTTAGGACTTTGTTGATAGCCTCAACTTGCCCGTTCGCTTGAGGGTAGTAGGAGGATGAGTTTTCACGGCGAAAACCCAATTTGACATGTAACTCGCTCATCATCTGGTTTTTGAAGTGTGCACCATGATCTGTGAAAATGGCACGTGGTACACCAAAATGAGTTATGATATGGTTGAAGAGGAATAGAGCTGCAGTACGACCATCATTCAGGAAGGTAGGCATAGCCTCAGCCCATTTTGTGAAGTAGTCGATGGCCTAGATGATGTAACCGTGCCCCCCGGCTGAGGTAGGCTTACACTGCATGAAATCGATGCCCCTTTTGGCAAAGGGGCTGATGGAGATAATAGGATGCAGCGCAGTAGGGTGGGTGTGTGCCTTCTTGTTAAAGATTTGGTAGAGTGGGCATTTTTTTACAGCCTCGATGCAATCTTTGAAAATCAAGGGCCAAAAGTAGCCAGCACGTAGGATTTTTTGGGCTATGGCCATCCCGGAAAGGTGACCACCATAGGCGCCAAGGTGACAATCGTTCAAAATGCGTTCAGCCTCCTCATGAATCATACATCGCCAAAGGATGGTGTCAATACCCTAGCGATACAAGGTGTCGCCGATGATGAGATAACGGCGAGAGTGGTGATGAATGCGTCGACGCTCTTCGCGAGAGATGTTGGGCTGAAAACATTGAGTTTGAAGGTAGAGGAGAATGTCTCCATACCAAGGATCAGAGGTGTTGATGAGGAAGAGAGATTCATCAGGGAGAGAATCTCTAGGTTCAATGTTTTCATCGGCACGAGGGAGAGCACAGATGATCTCAGCAAACACCAGGGATTTTTTGGCTTTGGCCTTCATAAACTCAAGATCGAATTCTTGAAGAATAACGATCCATTTTGAATATTTACCCCCAAGTACTTGACGTGTCAAGACATGGTACATAGGGTTGGAGTTTGTGATTACCGTGGTGGTGCATAATAAGATGTAGTGGCGGAACCTCTAGACAGCGATGACGGCTGCCAGAGCTAGTTTCTCGACATGCGAATATCTAAGTTCGGGTTCGGATAGACTCTTGCTCAGATAATAAATCACATGTTCTTCATCGTTGGGGTCCTCCTGAACTAACACCATCGCAAAAGTGGAAGTAGAGGTGGCCAAGTAAAGGATATAGTTCTTTGTATATTCGGGGGGATGTAACAAAGGTGTGTGGGTCAAAGTGTGCTTGAGAGAATCGAATGACTATTGGGCAGTGTCATCCCAGATGAAAGGGATGTTCTTTTGCAGTAACCACATAAACCCTTTAGTGATCTCAGCATAGTTGCAGATGAAACGGCGAAGAAATTTTTCTTTGCTTTGCAAACTTTGGAGTTGGGTTAAATTGGTAGGTGGGGGTAAGGCTAGGATGGCCTTAATCTTTAAGGGATCTACCCTGATCCCGTCTTTGGAGACAATGAAACCGAGGAGTCGACCGGATTCGACAGCAAAAATGCATTTGTGAGGGTTCAGACGAATACGGTAGAACCTACATCGAAGAAAAATCTCCCTTAAGTGGTCAATGTGATCGAATCGATTTAGTGAATGGGTGGGTAAATCATCGAGGTATGGTTCTGCTATATGTTTGATGTCGTGGAAAGCGTACGACATGGCCCACTGGAAAGTGGCACCAGCATTTTTAAGGCCAAAAGGTAGCTTTCGGTAGGAGAAAGTACCCCAAGGGCAGATGAAGGTTGTATTATGTTGATCAACAGGTAATATTTCAATCTGGTTATATCCAGAAAATCCATCCATGAAAGAGAACATTACGCTCCCTGCGCAATTATCGATGATTTGATCGATGAAGGGCATAGGGTAGTTGTCCTTGGGACAAGCTTTGTTGAGATCTCGATAGTCAATGAAAACATGGATGGTCCCTTATTTCTTGGCAATCGGAACAAGGTTGGAGACCCACTCTATCAAAGGGATGGGATAAATAAAGCCATATTTTAGAAGTTTTTCAACTTCTGCCTTTATAGTTGCGATTTTCTTGGGATGAATCGGGCGAAGTTTTTGTCGAACGGGTTTCGCATTAGGGTAAGTTTTTATTTCATGCATGACAATCGAAGGGTCGATCCCTGGCATTTCCTCGTATCTCCATGCAAAGACATCGTGGAATTCTTTAAACAAAGCGGTGTAAGAAACCACTTCGTCGGGTGTGAAATTGGCACCAAGGTTGATGTTTTCCACAATACCTTCTTTGATCAAAATGTCAATCATGATCGTAGTGGAGATGTTACCCATGTTCCCCTCAGAGAGAGTATCTTGTGTGAGGATAGAAGATTGCAGAGCATTGGTAACATCGGGAGGGGAGACAAAGTGTATGTCTCGGTGAATTTCTTCCAATGGCGGAAAAAAAGAGGATCGATGATGGTTATCATCCCAAGGCATATCATCGATGCTGAGAATTTCCATAATCGATTCGTCAGAAGGAAAAATGTGGGAAATGTAATCGACGACAGATGATAGGGAATCCAACCATAAGGGTATCGAGTAGGCATCGGGTGCCAATGAATGTGAATTGTTGGAAGAGGGAGAGGCAGATTGAATAGCTACGTATGTGGCCTCGGTTGGGATAAGTGGCATAGTGTCACTGAGCACATCGAATTCTAAAGGACTAGGTACAATCCACGGATCAGATGATTCCAAGGATTGATAAGGCATAGTCGAGACCATATTGACGACGACAATATGATGTGTGGTAGGTGTAAGTGGTGTAGGGAACGTACCCATAAAGCTAGAATCTTTCAATAAGACAACACCAACGCTTTCATACGTAACTAGGTGGTCTCCCAAAAAGGGAATGTTGTTGGTAGCAGGGATGCGAGCGTCGGGTGTACAGAAATCAAGTTGATCGATGGTAACAATTTTGCCTTGATGGGGGAATTGTACACATTGAAACACCGATGAGGCGACGACAGTCATAGTGTAGAACAAACTTCTTTCAAGTAATAGGTTGTAATCGAGGGGAGCATCGACCACCTCGACGTCAATGGTAACAGTTTTGCCACCCAATTGAACGGATAAGGATTGTAATAATCTGTGAGGATGAAAACCTTGTCCATCGAAAGCACGTAACATCATCGGGGATTTGTTAAGGGCAGGTGATTTCAAGCCTTTCCAACAGGCTAGAGACATGACACAGGTAGAGGCTCCCTCATCCAAGATAGTTTGGTGGATTTGTTCATTGTGAACAACAACGTCGATTTGGAAAGCTAGCTGGTGGGAGAGTCGCGGTTGATGGTCATCCAGATTAAACGTGAGGTTGTTTGATGACTCAGGATCAAAAGCACCGATAGAGGCTAAGAGCGTTCTACGTTGGCTGGGATAGTGTTGTAGAACTTCCAAGGCGGACATAGCACACGGTGCTTGCGCCAAATCTTCTACAATATTGTAATTTTGGGCAGCCTGTGAATTGGGATTGAAAGTAGATTTCCAGATGGTTCTCTTAGGAGGGCATAAGATGGATTCAAAAGAAGGTTTCTCGATCTAGAGTGGCCCAGATAGAGGGCTAATAGACGGAGGATTCGCAGAGGATGGTAACGGGTCTGGCGGAGAACCGTTAGCGATCTTCGGCTTATCAGGTTTAACTGACGTGTCATATGTCATAGAGCGAGTGGTTAGATTAACCCCATTGAACATGTAAATGTGGGCACTTGTCGAGGCCTCATCATGGGGTTGGTTGGAACTGCTCCCCGGCGTGGGGGTTTGAGCAACCAAAGATTGCTGCTGTGGAAAAGGCTGAGTAAGCACAGCGGGTTGTGAATTTCCCTTGAAAATTTTGGCCACTTCATCGCGATGTGGGCAGTCTCGAGTGTAATGATCATCTCCACAAATGAGACATGGGAATTTCGGTTTTCGTTGTGGTTGTTTCTCGACAGCAGGGGTTTGCGGTTGGGTTTTGGGTTGTTCATTGTTATTATTTTTCTTTGGTTTATTTCTCTCTTTCTTCTTGCCCCCAAGTTGTTGTGAAGGGGTTGATTGGACCACGTTCACCTCAGAGACCTGAGTTTGAGGGGGGGTAGAAGAGGGTGCATTTGGACTGGGAGCAATCATCGAAGCGGGCCGCTGAATCGTTCCAGTAGACTGGGTAGTAGATTGGGTTTTGACAGAGCCAATAACTCCATCCACGTGGGAAGCAGATGATGGTTTGGATGGATCGTTAGTGGCATGGGTAGCGTTTGGGATCAACTCGTACAGAGTACCAGATTGTGAATAGACTAAGTCTAAGTACTAAGCTCGGGTGATGGCTTCTTCCTCGGTGACCACACCACCCATGGCAACATCACGAGCAATCTGGGGTAATAGTGATTTAGTGAACCATTCCACTAACAATTGGTCAGGGATGACCACTTTGATTATCCTTCGTCGTCGTCTCCATTCATGAATATGATCGGAGATATGTATGGAAGTTGTTTGGCGAGGGAGGTTAATAGTTCAGTACCCGTCTTGTATCGAATGGGCAGTTGGAAGTGTGTGAGGAAGGACATGGTGAGGGAGTTGAAATCGTGAAAAGATGCGTGTGGTAGTTCAATATACCATTTCGCTATGGAACCCGTAAGTGTTTGTTGGAAAAGACGCAAACGAATAGAATCGTCCATGAGGAAGTTGGATGAGCACCACAAATGGAAAGTCATCACGTGGTTATTTGGGTCTTCTCCAGACTTTCCATCAAATTTTGGGATATCATAAGGAAGTTTAGCTGGGATAGCTGGCCAAACCGGAGAATGATAAATAGGGTCATTCGTTAATCGAGACAAATCTGGAAGATCCAGAGTAGCTAGAAAAGGTAGTTGTCGATTAACCTGTGGGTAATGTTGGTGTGGCAGAGGGACACCAGTAGGGCCCATTACCAGGTTGTGTGGGTAATTATAACTAGTGGGCCCTCTTGTATGAGGTTGGTTTTGATCAGAGTACACAGGATTTGAGGTGTTTTGAGAAGCATGTGTGAGTGGAGGATAACCGAATGGGTTTTGTGGGTTATAGGTTGGGTTTGGCATTTGTCCAAAAGGGGGTTGTTGTGAAATCTGAGAATTTTGTCCTGTCGGGAACTGTGGGTTCCCTTGAAAAAGGACGTTCCACGAGTTAGGTGTGGCAGACACATTTTGTCCATGTGGTTGATGGTAGACTCTGGATTGAGGCTACCCCCCAGTATGAGGGTTCCCCCTGAATGGAATTTGTCCTCCGATAGGAGGATGCCCCCCAGTTTGAGGTAGAATTCTCGGAATTTTAGAACCAGACGTGAAAGATTGACTGGTGCCGCCGAGCGGATTAGGACCACCAAGACCGGTTCCTCCGGGTTTTTGGATAGGTATGGAACTTCCCAGTATGACTTGGGTAGTAGTATCTTGGTTAGTGGTGGCAGTGAAAGAATTTGGTTCCCCGAACCCAAAAGGGAGTGTAGGTCTTGGTGTTACAGGTGTGCCAATCGCAGCTTGATTGACCATCGCATTACCAACGGGAATGGTCGGAATGTGAGGGACCATTGTAGAATGGGCCGTCTAGAGGGGAAGAGTAGACCTTGGGCCAACGGATGGTATGTTTGGACCAATGGGCGGTGTGGCTGTAAAAGTGGTGGTACCAGTAAAATGGTTTAGGGGTACGGTGTAGGAAAAAGGTGCGTCGGCACCTTCCCCTGTTCCATAAAGATATCGCACCAAGCGTGGTGGACTTCAAACAATGTCTTCGGTCCAAAAAGGGTCATTGGCTAAAGGGTTTTGATGGGACCCAGCTGGAATGTCAGAAGGATTGACGACGACAAATTCACCAGCGGAATTCAGTTGGAGGATACATTTTTCATATCCCTCCAAAATGCGGTAAGCTTCCGGAGATTCTGAAACAATTCGAAAATTCTCCAAAGGAGTGGGAACTTCTTCCTGGGAAGTTGTAGTGTTTTGAACCTCGCTCTACTGAGGAGATTCCTCCGTAGAATGAGTGGGTAAAGGGGTATTTTCTTCCATATTTTCTGGAGGAAGTCCCTGTAGCCTCTGCGAACGGCGTGGAGGTTCGATGTTGGCGAAAAAGAGTCGGCGAAAGAGATCTATGGCCAACTACTGAAAATAAACAGCATACGCTAATAGAAATCTAAGAATCACAACCAAGCAAACATGACCTTCTTTTGATGACCGTACTAGTTGGTGATGAAATCCAATGTCGCGTGATCAAGTCCAGAAGGGGCAGGGATAGGGTGGAACAGTTACAATGGCGACCTGCTTAATGGACTTACGCCTTGGTGCAAGCTTCCACACAATAATTGTGGATTTACCCTCCAAGGAGCCCGAGTGAGTTTGACCAATGTCTGCTCCAGGTACAGTGAGACTTCCCATCACCGTCACCTTGTGTAAGACCCTAAAGATTATGGCCACTAAGGTTACCAATTCGCAGTCAAGCCCTGGGTGGGAACAGTCGACAGTTCAATCCGAATGTACGGGTAGGGTATCGAGCCTGAAATCAACTAAAAGGCTTCCATACAGTAATTGTGGATTTACCTTGAAGTGACCCCCATAATACGATCTTACCACCACAATTAGTTAAACCACAGAGGGTTAGTCCTCGTAGCTCACCCAAATGCAACCTCGTGCGTAACCCCTGTGTGAGAGGGGAATCCCAGGCAGACTTATACGATGATTGGATTTGACTCTCCCTAACTCAGGATGCTACTGTTTGTTTTGGAAAACTTTGGAGAGTTATACTCACAACCTAATCCAAAGTACTAAGCCTATTCTACTGTTGGTGGAGGATCCTAGAAAAGAAAAAGTTCTAGATAATTTTTAATTAGCGTTGATCTTTATAGCTATTCTTTACTCAAAAAGGGGTGCATGGAAGTGAAATGAATGGAATTATGACTCAGTCCCAAAAATGCATCAGATATGATAAGCATTCATTTCTTTTCGATGAACATCTATCTAAGGGGGAGAGAGAGAGTTCTTTTCACTAACAAGCACAAATAAGGAATGTCCCCAAACAATTCTTTTTTCCAATCAAATTCTGATGTGATGCTAAAACTTTTGAGATACCTTCTAATATGCACAATAAATCATGAAGATGCTTTTTCATTGTTTGTATATGAATAATGATCAATTCAACACAATGCTTGTCTTGCTAATTACCTTCTTGGATGAATGAAAATCAAACCAGCACAAGCAAAATCATACAAACAATACACCCTTTCGTTGCAATCAAAACGAAAAGCGAAAGAAAAGAAACAATCAAAGAGAAAAAAAATTTCAAACACAAAAAGAAAAATTTGAAGAACAATGATCTTGACTAAAATCAAGATGAAGAGATCTGTAGGCCTTTGATGACCTTCACCAGGGTTTTTACCCAGTTAAACAGAGAGGAAGACAATGCATGGGTTTTGGACTCCAAATAATAGAAAAACTCAATAAAAATAGTGAAGAAGGCTACAAAATCCAAATAGTAAGATGTTCGTTCTTCAAAAAGATGGATGTCAAGGCTGGAAGAGAAGAAGCATTGACTCACAAGGTTACCCAGCAGGAGAGACACAGAGGCAAAACCCAGAAAAACAATTCTGGAAGGTTTATTGGCCAAAGGAGGGCTGGCGCTCTATTGCCAAAGGCAAGGAGCGTTATAGCGCTCTGTATAAGGCTATGAGGGAGCGTTGGCGCTCTGTTAACACAAGGACAGGGGCGCCAGGTTCAAAAACTCCCAAAAATGTCAAAAATTCCAAAAATTGCAATTCAATCTCGACAATTAGGCTGAGTATGATGGATTAGGGAGCCAATTAGCTCATGAAACCAATCAAAAGAGGAGTGAACCAGGTCTAAAACAATCAAGGGGTAGAACAAGGTCAATGAGGAGAAATCAAAACAAGAAATTTCGATTTGAGGCTATCTCCCCAGTGGAGTTGCCAGTTTTTGTTGTAGGAAAATCCCCCTGCGGACAGGTGGATTACCTCAAAGAGATTGACCTTAACTCTAAGACAGAAAATTCTTAACGTGGACACTGACTTCCTTTCAAATCTATCTAAACTAACACATGAGAAGGAAGGATAACAAAAGTACCTCTTTATCAACGTTTGTCCCTGCACGCTCCGAGTTGCGCTCCGATCCTTTGCCCCTCGCTGAGTCCTGTAGACAAACAAGATACGAACAATTCCTACTCTATTGATATTAGCTTGAAAACAAATCTATCTATCAATGATAATTTCATGTAACATCAGACACAAACTAGAAATAAACAGGCCAAGCGTGTCATATTAATGAGATAACGACAGTAGTACTTACAATCGTAGATGCGAATGCGGCAGCTTCGTCAAGTCCCCTTCGTATAACCCTTGCTCGAAAGATCCACAACCTGGGTAACATCAGCTTCACTGATCACTCTCCTTTGACTGACTGTGTGTTTCCTATGAGATCATAGGTTTCATACTAGCAATTATTCCCCCTTTTCACCATCATAGAGCTTGTTTATATAGGTTAAGAGGAGCTTAACCTCTTGAGTTATCTTTAGAACAAGTTGAGGAACCTCCTCCTTAGATCAAGGATCTCTTGATGAAACCAAGAATTTGAATGCAATTGCCTTCTAATCTTGAAAGATCCTCCCCTTATTCTCCTCAACGGGCCAACTACTACCTCAGATTAGGTAGTGCTCCTTCAAAAGGGGCATCAGAGCGCTGTAGCGCTCCCTAGGAAGCTTGAGGGAAGCTCCAATGCTCCAAAGGTGGATAGATATCCTTTAGAGGGGGTAGGGGAGCATTATAACACTCCTTGAAGCCTTATAGGGGAGCGCCAGTGCTCCCTAGACTGATATAGGGGAGCGCTCACCCCCAGAACCTTTGATTGAAAGCTCTTCTCAGGTGTCAAGAGTTATTTTGACTCTAGTTAATCAATTCCTCTTCTCCAGATCAAGTATATGAGGTTTTTTGAGTGCCTCCTTAGTGTCTTCGGCATGGCAGTATGCTCGAACATCGTTGGTGACACTTGTGAACAACTTGCGACACTTGCGAAAGTTGTAAGGAAGATGCGACACTTACGACAATTGAGAGGAACATGCGACACTTATCCAGTTGAGTAATTTTGACCTGTAACATATAGG
>JASDQU010435407.1:60265-73242 GCA_032191745.1 Picea mariana
GTTGGTGACACTTGTGAACAACTTGCGACACTTGCGAAAGTTGTAAGGAAGATGCGACACTTACGACAATTGAGAGGAACATGCGACACTTATCCAGTTGAGTAATTTTGACCTGTAACATATAGGATACAATCTGGTTGTGGCCGAGTGTGGTGAGCCCATGGTACCACCAGTCATGGGCCTTTCCATCCAAGTACATAGTGGCAAACTTGATGGCCTCCATCTCTCTCATGCGGTTAAGCTGCAGGTAAGTATCTAGCTTCTGCACCCATGCTTATGCTGTCTTCATAGTCGTACCATCAAAGTATGGAATCTCTATCTTCCCTGCCCTTCGCAAAAACTCAAAGTTTCCCCTGTGGTTCATCCTAGGCTGGTTTCTGAACCTAAGTTGACAATACAGGTCTAGGGACATTTGTCTTTGAACTTTCATATCCAAGCTGTAGTATTCCCTGATACTCCTGGCTAATTGTTCCACAAAATCTTCAACTTGTTCATGCTGCCCTTTCTCATCTATGAATGTGGGCATGTATGGTCTGGGGTTAGCTCTGCTACCTGAGTGTTGGCCTAGTGCTTCATCCATGAACACTGGCATGTATGGCCTATGATTGGTCCTGCTACCCATCTGTCCATGGAACGTGCCACCTCCAAGACTTCCTTCAGATCCCGGTGCTTTCTCTGGGTTATATCCGACTTCCTCATGGGTTCCACCGGACCCTCCAACCTCCTTATTCCCATACGTATCAGGATCTTTTCCTCGATGGGTTACTTGCATCAAAAGGTCAGTTATCCTAGTTTGGTTCTTGTTCATTTTCTGTAGATTCTCATCAACTTTCTTCAAGGTTTCAAAGATTTCGGCCTGTCCCCTTCTGTTGGTTTCCTGATACTCATCCAACTGCCGGACCAATGTGCTTTCTGTGTGGTTCATGTTTTGTTGGAACTTACCAAATTCGGCTACTAAGAGATCCAAGCCCTGAGGCTCGTGGTCATCTCCTGACCCTTCCATTTCTACCTCTGTTTCACTGTTGTTTTTCTTCCTCCAACCCATAACAATTCCCCTGTACTTCTGCATGCACCGATCTCTCCACAGGTTTGGAGGATTGAAGCTCTGATACCACTGTAATGATCGCAAGCCAAATTCTTTCTTGGAATCACTAACTACTACTAATTTATTGAGTTATTAAGTGCATACAAGATTCATCAACACATTGTTTTAGGATTAATCCGTAAGTGCGGACACAAACCGATCTCCCTAGATCCACCTGGATCTAGAACAAAACAAGACAGAATAATACTCTTTCCCTAGATTTAGACTATTGAATGAACGAGGAGGCAAGAATCATGAACATACCTTATGATCACTTCCTTGGGTATTTGGTGTTCCAGCTTCGCTCCAATGCTCTTGTGTCGTTTAGACCACAACAGTACAAACCAATCGAAGTGAAGACAACTCAATATATTCAATAGTTAATCTATACATATGATCAAGAAGTTATGTAATAAGGTGACATTAGCTTTATGGGAAAGGGACATATTACTGTATTAAATTGATATAAAGAAAGGATTACAACCTGAGCCTTGATGTTGCAAACCTCCTTTCGATGGCTCCTGACTCTGACACACACACTTGCTCATGCATGAAGAAGATCAACCACTTTTGATTACCTTGTTGGAGTTCTTAGCTGCTGTAGCATCAGTACTTCATACAATCTTTCACTAATTCTCCAATAAATCTCTTGTTAATCTACTTCTAACCTTTTCCATGAGAATCCTCTCAATATATAAGAGAGAGTGAATTAGTTACATATATAGGAATGATCCCAAAATATCAAGAAAGCCAGTACTTAGATAACCATTCGAATGCCATCTCATCCTTCTAGAAGATTCCCTTCTAGAAGATTTGATAATTCATCTTTTTCCCTTCTTTAGAAAGTGTTTTCACCCTAGTAGTTAGACACAGTGTGAACTTCTCACACCCTGGCTTAAAGCAGCCTACGAGAATCATGCATTCTCGCAGGCAAATGTATTGGTAGCCTGTGAACCTTCCTCAAAACTGTGATTTCTGGAAAGAGATAAAGGTAATTTTTCTCTGGAGAAAGTTCTAATGAAGAGCTTGAATCATGATGACCAAAATCATGGATAATAGAATGCCCCCCAAAGTTTGAGATTGGAACCAGTGACAGTCGATAGACTTTGTAAGCTGCATGTGTGTGTCAAGAACCAAGAGCACATCTAATAGGAAACCTGCGAACAAACAAGCAGCTGTAGAGTATCATATATATTAATTCTGAGGTAGGCATTCCCATACTCAGATCACAGACTGACGCCATCGTAGACATGGATCATGGCCACCAATCATACACTGTGGATCCATGTCGTCAAAATATAACATAGCCACTTGAATACACTGTGGATCTATGCAAGAATTTTCAAATCAAGACGACATAGACACGAAACATACACAGTGGATCTATGTGTCGCAAATTATATATACTCCATCGCAACCTGGATCAAAAAGATGATATCCAAGGTCTTCAATCTCGTCGCCCAAAGTATGAATCTAACCATGTGATTACATGTGTTGAAGTCGAACATGGTAGAAACCACTTGATTACCGGTCATTGATGTAACCGTTAACAAGTGCGAGGGAAATCACCATTGATGTCAATGACTCCCAAGGTACCAAAGTACAATCCATCGAGTGCGAATAAATGAGTTGATGTCGAACATCCGACGAAATCTTTCGATCAGGGGTCAATGATGTAAACCCACAGTCGAAAGCAAGGAAACTTTCCATTGAGGTATGCAAGCTCCAAGGTACTAAAGAATTTCTAAGTCTTGATTCTGGATAATGAGTTGAAGTCGACGGAATAAAACTCGTCACAGAAGGGCCTTGATGTATCCCCCATCAATGACACGAAATGAGTAACTAAGTTTGAAAGTGAAACAAAGTATGTGGCAATTGGACTTTGGACATAGGGAAGGTCGACACGGAGTGAATGGATAACTGTAGATGGTCGACTCAATATAGGTTTCAGACAGACTTCTCTTGAACATATGAATGACACAACCAATGATTTGGCAGCATTGACTCAAAGACGACACATGGAATGACCTTGTAATCAATCGAAAGAGAGACAAATGGATTTCCCAAACCGGCTTCAAATGATGAATAAGGGGTGTCATGTTCAAGAGTGACACTTACTGCCAATAAATATGAAGATGAAACATATCCCTTTCCCAAATTTTCCCCCACCATTTCTAGCAAGTACCTCTTTATTTTTATGCAAGCTTGAAGAGGATCACATATGCTTGTTGATATAAGCTCATCCTTCAGACGATTCCCTCGGAGTATTTTTAATGAACCCTAAGAAGGAGTGGTTCGGTCCCATCACGGGTCTGTCAATGTTTGTTTAACGAGTCTAGAGATAGTAAACTCGAAGGTTTTTCAAGATTATAGAGTTTGGAAAAACACTTAAAAGAGAACTCTCTCAGTTCCTTTTTCGTAACATAGTCTGGATGAGACCGAAAAAGAGAGAAATTATCGCTCACCAGATGCATACTTCAAATACTTTATCGAGCATGAAAATAGCAAGGTCGCTCGGCGATCTTTTCATGTTTAGAGAGTTTGAAAAGAGCTTAAAGAGAACTCCAGGGGGGTTCCTTTTTCGTATAACCTTGGTGAGCCCAAAAAAGTGATAAAACTATGCTCAATCACGTTCTTATGTTTTTCACGAGTGCAAGAACGGACAAAAAGACGCTCGAGGTTTTATGTAAAAACCATAAAAAAACAATCAAAATCACACCATAATGGAGAAAAATATGTCCATATCCTTGTTTGTAATCATCAATATGCCACACCTGCAAGTCATTACACTCATTTGTATATTAGTAATTAGGTTTAAACAATAGATAAACATAAAAACCCAAAAAATAACATAGTAAAAAGTAATTTAAATGAGTAAATACATATTTTTACCATATCATTCCACATTTTCACTATTGAGTTCCAAAACCCCCATTTTACCCTCCGACTTCGGCGTTGATTTTCGGGAGCTACAAGAGATCATTTGACGAGCCGTCTACAACATTACGGTAAGCTCTTTCTTCTTGATCTTTTCATGGTTTAAATTTCTGATTTCATTGGTTAGTTTTTTCATTTTTAATTGGTTTTTGAACCCTACATGCGTGTAGGAATTCTCACAGGCTGCCCATACGGGGCCTGCAAGAATGATACTTTCTCGTAGGCAAGCTTTGAGCCACCTGCGAGGGGTTTTCACTGTGTATAATAAGGCACCTACGAGCATCACAGAACTCAATTTTTTTTTTAAATATTTATCCAATGAAAAAGATTTATATCATGAATAAAATCATTAATCCCCTTTATATGTTTCTTATGCAGAAAAATAGCTACAATCATGGTGCTTGAGTGGCCGGAACGAGAACATGAGGAGGATAATGCAAATGCTGAGAATCATCCTCCCACCATAGCTGCATTGAGATATTGTGGTCTCTTAAAATACTTCTGTATCCCAAGCATGACAGCCCAAGTCCGATTACTGGAGTATCTAGTCCATATGTGGGATCCAGACCATCAAGATTTTAATGTAGGAGCTCACACATTAACCATTGACATAGAGGACATATACTTCTTGACCGGATTATCCAGGCGTGTGTCTCATGTCAGTCTGACCGGCAGCAGAGGTGGCGGGTTGAAAATGAGTGAATATTGCAATCAATACTGTGTAGTCGAGGCCGAAAGAAAGAAAGGGAAAGTGGCGATCTGGGGAGTAACATACCTAACTCTCCACACTATTCTCTTCACGATTTCTCGGATGGCTAGAAGTTCCACTCCCCATATGGCATTACAGAGCTATTTCCAGTACGCCATCAAGTGTACCGAGCCCCGAGTATTTAACTGGGTTGATGCAGTGCTGCACAGTATCAAAAGACAACTAACCAAGTGCAGGCGGGGTGAACTGAAAAAATTTGGATATGGATCTTTGTTAGTGTCTTTCTTCCTCTAGAGAGTCCCCGTATTCAGACTACAGTTCGAGTGGGACTTTCCGGGTCCTAGGGATCCGAGGATGTTGCGATGGTGCCGACTCATGGCCCAACACGTGGCAGGACCAATCGTCAAATATGACGATATTTTCTTTGACTGGTTGCAAAACCAGATGTTGATGGTCGATGACTACGCCTATGTCGGGTTGGATTTTCGAGGAGATCCGGATCTAGCACTGCCTGAGGACGCTCAGTGGGGATACCTCGGTAAGAAGTGCACAATTTTTCTCTTTTTAAATGTTTTTGAATTTTAATCATATTTAAATGTTTTTTTTTTATGTCTTTATTCGAAGACTAACACCAAATGTTTGTTGATAACATAGATGTTGGACCATATAGACCTCCTGGCACCTCTCCTATTCAGTGACGAGGAGAGGTAGCAGTAGCAGTACCATAGTATGTTGAAGATTATCAGGTCGTGGAGCAGAATTTAGAGGATCTGACAGCAGACATTCCAGATATGACTCTGGAAGAGATTCCACGATGTGATCAACGTCACACTGTAGGAATTTTAGTAGCTATGGGTTGACTACTCCGTAGGGTTTCTAGGGCAGTTGTGTGTTACCGTGAACGTCATCCATGACGTCACATTGTAGAAGCTATAAGCTTCCATTTTTTATATTTTGGTCTTCGGACAAACTTTTTGTAAAAAACAAACTCTTTTGATCGTTATATATACAAATGGCGTCTACCGGTTTACTTTATATTGTGTAGATTTTAATGTGCTTGATTTATAAATGATTTAAATGTCTGTCCAATACATAATTAGCCAATGCGTATGTTAATGTATTAAGACATCTAGGAATATGTTGATATTCAATGTGATCAAAATATAGTTCCAAGAGGCGAATTCACAAATACACTCGTAATAAAGTAGGACTTCGAATAGAGTAGACATTACTTAGCTGTAGTACCACCAACTGCGAGTCGAGTCGCACAACCAAATGATGAATTTTGAGCGAGATAGCATCAACCAATAATTCAATAACTGCGCTATACTCTGCAATGTTATTGGTTGCACGTCCAAGACATACACCTCGTAAAGATATAAGTTCGTTCGTTGGGGCATAGATCACCCATGAAGCGGAAGCTAAGTTCCAAG
Source organism: Picea mariana (assembly GCA_032191745.1). NCBI lineage: Eukaryota > Viridiplantae > Streptophyta > Pinopsida > Pinales > Pinaceae > Picea > Picea mariana. The sequence goes on from JASDQU010435407.1 coordinate 66,429, forward strand.
TACTACGGCTAGCACCATCAGCAAAGCCAATATAAGGTAGCGAAGACTCCGACATCTGGCAATCAAACACAATGTCACATAAGGGAAAATACCAGATAACGTCAAAAGAAAACTAAAGTAACACACACAAAGTATGATACATAAAATACAAGTAATTGTGCACAAATAACTTATGCATAGTACTTCTTCAAGTACAACCCATTCCTGGGTTCACTCAAAGGTAGACCATCGTAATCAACCAACTCATATGCTCCTTTTTCCAAAACTCTGTGAACAATGTAAGGACCACGCCACATTGTTTCGAATTTTCCATCTCCTAAGACATATTTATCTTGTTCATACAAAAGAACAAGATCACCTCAGAGAAAACACGAGGCTTGACAAGCTTGTCATACTGTGCCTTAACGCGTTTATTCTGGGCTTCTATTACTAGAGTAGCGTCACGCCGAGTCTCGTCTAATCGCATCAGATACAATAGACGTTCTTCTTCAACAGAGGTATTGGGTAAGAGTTCAACAGCTAGCTTCAGAGAAGGTATCTCACATTCTATCGGAAGAATGGCTTCCACGCCATAGACTAATCGAAAGGGTGTAAACCCCGTAGCGGATTTAACAGATGTCCAATATGCCCACAATGCCGAAAACAACATCGTGTGCCAGCTGGTTTTATGAATTCCTATCATCCGTCGAAGCATATTTATAAGGACTTTGTTGATTGCTTTGACCTGGCCATTAGCTTGCGGATAATAGGGTGTTGAGTTATCATAAAGAAGACCCAACTTTTCCGTAAGTTCAGACATCATAAAATTCCTAAAATGACTATCGTGATCAGTAACAATATCTTGGGGAACACCAAAATGATCTATAACATGGTTAAAAAGAAACAACACTGCAGTCTTTTCAGTATTATCGAATGTTGGCATCGCCTCGGCCCATTTTGTAAAATAATCAACAGCTACAATAATGTAACCATGCCCCCCGGCTGAGTGAGGGTGACATGTCATGAAATCAATGCCCCATTTAGCAAAAGGACCAGCTGAGACCACAGGATGAAGGGGAGCAGGATGCGACCAAATTTTTTGATTGTAGGTCTGGCAGGCATGGCACTTCTGAACAGCAGTAATGCAGTCATTGAACAATGAAGGCCAAAAATATCCTATACGTAAGATTTTCTGGGCAGCAGCATACCCAGACATATGACCACCACATGCTCCATAATGGCAATCATTCAGAGCTTTCTCGGCTTCGTCAAAAGTCAAACAACATCGAAAAACAGAGTCAATTCCTCGACGGTAAAGAGTATCTCCAAGGATAATGTACTGACGAGCTTGATAACGGACACGACATCGTTCAGTACTAGCCAAAGCAGGCCGGAAAGTATGGGTTTGGAGAAATATAATGATATATCCATACCAAATATCGTCAGTGCTAATAAGGAAAAGCGATTCATCGGGTAATGAACCGACTGCTACATTTTTTGTGGCAGGGTGAGGAAAATCGCATATTAACTCAGCAAAAACTAAGGATTTCTTAGACGTGGCTCGATCGAATTCCAAGTCAAACTCCTGGAGTATGAAAATCCATTTGGAGTACTTGCCCCCTAGCAATTGATTTGTCAAAATATGTTGCATAGGGTTGCAATGTGAAATCATTGTAGTTTTCCTTGAGAGAATATAATGGCGAAAATGTTGAACAGCTTGAACAGCAGCCAAAGCCAGTTTTTCAACATGTTGATACTTGATTTCAGTGGATGTGAGACTTCGACTCAAGTAATAAACCACATGTTCATCATGTGCATCATCCTCTTGAATGAGAACCATGCCGATGGTGTACTCTGAGGCAGCAAGATAAAGAAAGTAATCATGACTATAATCAGGAGGGAAGAGAAGTAGAGATTTTGTGAGGGACAACTTCAAAGCCTCAAAAGCATTGTTGGCAACAGTATCCCAAAAAAACTCTGAACCTTTCTTTAGTAGACGTGTAAAACCACAAGTAATCTCAGCGTAATTAGGGATGAAATGACGAAGAAAGTTCGCTTTCCCCTGCAAACTTTGTAACTGGCGCAGTGAAGAAGGAGGAGGGAGATTAAGAATCGCCTCAAACTTAAGAGGATCTACCCGGATCCCTTGACGTGAAACAATGAAACCTAGAAGACGGTCGGATTCTATGCAAAAGACGCATTTATGAGGATTTAAACGAATGCGATAGAACCGACAAAAAACGAAAATTGCTCAGAGATGAGTGGGGTGATCGACTCGGCGTAAAGAATGAGCTGGTAAATCGTCCAAATAAGGTTGAACGATATGCTTGATATCGTGAAACGCATAAGACATAGCATGTTGAAACGTTGTGCCCGCATTCTTAAGACCGAAGGGAAGTTTCCTATAGGTGAAAGAAACCCAAGGACAAATAAAAGCAGTTTTATGTTGGTCCTCAAGAGCGATGTTAATTTGATTATAGCCGGAGAAACCATCCATGAGAGAGAAGATTTCGCTTCCGGCACAGTCATCGACAATCTGGTCGACAAAAGGGGTTGGAAAGTTGTCTTTTGGACAAGCTTTGTTAATGTCCCTATAATCAACACAAAAACGTATACTACCACCTTTCTTATCGATTGGTACAGGGTTGGAAACCCATTTTGTCAGAGCCACGAGATAAATAAAAACGGCTTTAAGAAGTTTTTCAACTTCGAGTTTGATAGCTGCCGCTTTACATGGATGGACGGGGCGAAGGCGCTGCCGGACTGGTTTAGCTCTGGGGTATGTCTTTATCTCATGTACAACAATAGCAGGGTCGATACCGGGCATCTCTTCGTAGCTCCAGGAAAAGATGTCACAAAATTATTTAAACAGAGATGTATAAATGACAATTTCATCTGGAGAACACGAAGCTCCAATGTGAACATTTTCAACTATCCCAGGTTTAACTGATATATCAATGGGAATCATGGGAGAAATATTATTGAGGTTCCCTTCGGCAAACACATCATGTGTAGATCCGAGAATGGTCGATATGACAACAACGGTCGACGGAGTTGAAATCCGTTGGTAGTTCTCGAGAGTATGTTATTCCAGAAACAGTATAGAACAATAATGCCCATCGTCCCAAGGGGTGTCCTCCATGACGGACATGATCAGCTCGTCAGTGGGAAAGATGACATGGAAAGGATCGGGAGACAACTCATCAAGAGAGGGTGTGAAAAGGGTTTCCGATTGAATGGCTTGATAAGCAGACTCAACCGGACTTAACGACATGACGTCACCGAAACGAGTATGATCTCCTGGGTCAGGGACTATCCAAAGGTCAGAAGACACAGGAAGCTCATGAGGTACAACGAAAATCATATTAATAAAAGCAACTGACGGGCGTGTAATATCGGGTGGGGGTGGTACGGGGAAAGTGCCCATTAATGACGAGTCTTTTAAAAGGCCTACACCGACATTCTCGTAACCCAGTGGAGTTTTAGCTATAAACAGCATGTTGCCAGTACGAGTATTGGAATTAAAGAAGGCAAGTCGATCAACCGTAACCACCTTTCCTTGATGAGGAAATCACACGACACGAAAAAGTGTTGACACAACAGCGCGCATAGAATCTATCCAGCTATGACCAAGTAGAAGATTATAATCCAAGGAAGCATCGAAAACTTCCACTTCAACTTGGACTGTCTTACCTTCTAGAGTACTAGGCAATGATGGAAGAACACCGTAAGGCTTAAAAATCGAGCCATTGAAGGCTTTCAAAGTATTTTGTGATTCATTTAGAGGAGGATATCCAATGGATTTCCAACAAGCAAAAGACATTACACACGTAGAGGCACCCTCATCGATAACAGTTCTACAAATATTCTTGTCGACGACAACAACTTGTATTTGAAACGCAAGCTGAGGGGTTAACCTTGGAATATGATCTTCTAAGTCAAAGACTATTAGATTCGTATCTGTAGGATCAATTCCACCTATAGATTTCAACAGAGCCCTCCATTGTGCAGGACAAGACTGGAGGACTTCAAGGGCAGACATCGCTGAAGGTGCTTGGGCTAGATCTTCGACAATGCTATAGTTCTAGGCCACACGAGCATGCGGATTGAAGGCCGACTTGTGAACAACACCCTTAGGGGGTCGTAGGACTGTATCAAAGCTCGGTCGTTCAAGATGAAGAGGACCGTTGGTAGGTGGAGTTGGTGGAGAGGGTTGTACCAAAGCAGGAGGTAAATCGTCAACCTTCTCCTTAGATGGAGAATAATCTTTGGCTCTAGTTGCGATGGCAACATCATTGTTCTTAGAATCACCAGTGCACATCAAAACATATGATGTCGTAGAAGTAGATGGTTGGTCATGGATGACCAACTGAGCCTGTTGTTGAGACGGGAAGGGTTGGGACAAGACTACCGGCATAGATGGTTTTGGCGTCCCTTGAAGGAACTTAGTAACCTCGGCACGTCGAGGACAATCCTTCATGTAGTGATCATCACCACAGATAAGGCAAGGATATCGTGGCTTACGCTTATCCCGATCTTCAACAGAATGTGAGTGGACATGAGCAGTACCAATCACACCATCAACTGTATGCGAGGCAGCTAGAGTAGTTGAAGTGATGGAAGTACCAGGACGAGGTAATTCAGGTAAAAAATCATAAAGTGTTCCCGTTTGCGAATAAACGAGATCAAGATATTGAGCACGACTTATAGCCTACTCCTCCGTAACAACACCACCCATATCAATGTCTTTACCAATTTCGTTCACGAAGGATTTTGTAAACCATTCGTCCAGTAACTGATCAGGGAGTTCAAGTTTAATGAGACGTCATCTCCATCTCCACTCATGTATATGATCCGAGATGTGAGTACATTTAGTTTTTTTGAAGGAAGTCAAAATCTCAGTCCCAGTATCATAACAGATCAGTAACTGGTAATGTGTAAGAAAAGCCATAGCTATGGTATTGAAGTGGGAAAAGAAACCTCGTGGCAATTCAATATACCAATTCATAGCAGCACCAGTAAGGGTTCGTTGAAAAAGATGTAGATGAATGGAGTCATCCATCAACGAGTTGGACGAACACCATAAATGAAAAGTCATAACATGATTATTTGGGTCCTCCCCCACCTTGCCATTGAATTTCAGAATATCCGATGGAAGCTTAGCAGGAATAGAAGGCCATTGGCGAGAGTGACAAATAGGATCATTCAGAATCCTAGACAAATCCAACAAATCCAAAGTAGCAAGAAAAGGCAACTGCCGATTCACTTTTGGGTACTGGTGACTTTGGGGTGGAAGCCCTATCAGCAAACCAGTAGGACCGTATGCATTCTGCCCATAGAGGGAAGACCCTGGCTGATTCGGTGGTGGCCAGATAGGATAGTAGCCCCAAGGATTGTAACCTTGAGTTTGAGTAGGGACCTGAGGCTGAGTAGTGTGACTCTGACCCCAAATAGGATTAGTTATACCCGGATATGGTTGGCCCACGGTAGGGACAGTTTGCTGCCCCCCAGCATTTTGAGGAAAGTTTTGTAGAATCTGATTCCAATACTGGGCCAATTCAGGGGGTATGTTTTGTCCAAAAGGTGAGGTTGGTCCCCCTATCGTAGGTTGTGCACCAACCGAAGGTTTTGTAGTAATTGGATTGTGACCAATAAGAGGAAATTGAATCGTACCACCTTGTCCACCAACGAGAATCTGCAGGTTTGGTGCAACCGTCGGGATAGTGCCACTAGGATTAGGATTACCAGAAGGAAACGGAGGGAGTGTCGGGATAAAACCAGGAATAGGATGCCCAGGAAAAGGAGGACCACCTAGAGAACCAGTTGGGGTTTGCGGAGGTGTTGGATTGGAAGCATTCAACAAAGCATTCAACGCATGGTAACCGGGTGGTAATGTCGGGATGACATCAGGTATTCGTTGGGTATTGATAGGAGAAAGAGTAGCTGCAGTAATTTTGGTTTGGACACTCGTAGTATTCGCAAGATGGGTTATCTCGGGAGGAAGAACAAAGTGATAAGTGGTAGTCTCTGGTGTAGTTTCTATCTCAGAAGACACTGGAGGGTTGATTTCGTAGACAATGGGTGACTCAGTACCGAAAAGGACTCATTGGAAATCACCTGACCAAAAAGGATCTTGGCCTACTACATCGGGAGAAGGCCCAACAGTTGATTCAGAAGATGTAACAATGGCTTCGTCAGAAGAATTTAATCGCACAAAGGGTTGTTCACCACGGCGAATGCGATAGTCCTCTCTAGTATTGGTAATTCGAAAATCTTCTAGAGAGTCGGTTCGTTCTATCTGTGGAGGTGGTGTAGTGACAACTGGAACGTCACTTGTTTCCCCGTGTGGTGGAGTAACCACTGGGACTTCAGTCTGATGGGGAGATCCCTTAGGTGTACCGGTAGGTGAGGGTTGAGAATCGTCCATATGCTCTAGAGATAAACCTTTCATTCTATGAGAACGTCGTGGGGGAGAAATTGTAAATGAGTGACAAGCTCCGTGAAGAAATTCCTATGGTCAACTTCGAGAAAAAAACAACACGCGCTAGTAAACAAAATCTAGGAAGCAATCACCAAGCAAACAAAACCTTCTAATTTCGAAGCCACTAGTTGGTGATGAAATCCAACGTTGCAACAACGAGACGAGAAGGGGCGGGGCTAGGATGGAAAAGTTACGTTGACGACCTACTTAACAGACTTACACCCTGGTGCAATCTCCCACACATAATCGTGGGTATACCCTCCAAGGAGCCCGAGTGAGTTTGATCAACGTCAATTCCAGGTACCGTGAAGACTTTCCCCTTCACAGTCACCTTGGGTAAGAAACTAGAGAGAT
>JASDQU010435407.1:74065-85542 GCA_032191745.1 Picea mariana
CCAAGACTTCCTTCGGATCCCGGTGCTTTCTCTGGGTTATATCTGACTTCCTCATGGGTTCCACCGGACCCTCCAACCTCCTTATTCCCATACGTATCAGGATCTTTGCCTCGATGGGTTACTTGCATCAAAATGTCAGTTATCCTAGTTTGGTTCTCGTTCATTTTCTGTAGATTCTCATCAACTTTCTTCAAGGTTTCAAAGATTTTGGCCTGTCCCCTTCTGTTGGTTTCCTGATACTCATCCAACTGCCGGACCAATGTGCTTTCTGTGCGGTTCATGTTTTGTTGGAACTTACCAAATTTGGCTACTAAGATATCCAAGCCCTGAGGCTCGTGGTCATCTCCTGACCCTTCCATTTCTACCTCTGTTTCACTGTTGTTTTTCTTCCTCCAACCCATAACAATTCCCTTGTACTTCTGCATGCACCGATCTCTCCACAGGTTTGGAGGAATGAAGCTCTGATACCACTGTAATGATCGCAAGCCAAATTCTTTCTTGGAATCACTAACTACTACTAATTTATTGAGTTATTAAGTGCATACAAGATTCATCAACACATTGTTTTAGGATTAATCCGTAAGTGTGGACACAAACCGATCTCCCTAGATACACCTGGATCTACAACAAAACAAGACAGAATAATACTCTTTCCCTAGATTTAGACTATTGAATGAACGAGGAGGCAAGAATAATGAACATACCTTATGATCTCTTCCTTGGGTATTTTTTGTTCCAGCTTCGCTCCAATGCTCTTGTGTCGTTTAGACCACAATAGTACAAACCAATCGAGGTGAAGACAACTCAATATATTCAATAGTTAATCTATACATATGATCAAGAAGTTATGTAATAAAGTGACATTAGCTTTATGGGAAAGGGACATATTACTGTATTAAATTGATAGAAAGCAAGGATGACAACCTGAGCCTTGATGTTGCAAAATTCCTTTCGATGGCTCCTGACTCTGACACACACACTTGCTCATGCATGAAGAAGATCAACCACTTTTGATTACCTTGTTGGAGTTCTTAGCTGTTGTAGCATCAATCCTTCATACAATCTTTCACTAATTCTCCAATAAATCTCTTGTTAATATACTTCTAACCTTTTCCATGAGAATCCTCTCAATATATAAGAGAGATTGAATTAGTTACATATATAGGAATGATCCCAAAATATCAAGAAAGCCAGTACTTAGATAACCATTCGAATGCCATCTCATCCTTCTAGAAGATTCCCTTCTAGAAGATTTGATAATTCATTTTTTTCCCTTCTTTAGAAAGTGTTTGCACCCTAGTAGTTAGACACGGTGTGAACTTCTCACACCCTGGCTTAAGGCAGCCTACGAGAATCATGCATTCTCGCAGGCAAATGTATTGGTAGCCTGTGAACCTTCCTCAAAACTGTGATTTCTGGAAAGAGATAAAGGTAATTTTTCTCTGGAGAAAGTTCTAATGAAGAGATTGAATCATGATGAACAAAATCATGGATAACAGAATGCCCCCCAAAGTCTGAGATTGGAACCAGTGATAGTCGATAGACTTTGTAAGCTGCATGTGTGTGTCAACAACCAAGAGCACATCTAATCGGAAACCTGCGAACAAACAAGCATCTGTAGAGTATCATATATATTAATTCTGAGGTAGGCATTCCCATACTCAGATCACAGACTGACACCATCGTAGACATGGATCATGGCCACCAATCATACACTGTGGATCCATGCCGTCAAAATATAACATAGCCACCTGAATACACTGTGGATCTATGCAAGAATTTTCAAATCAAGACGACATAGACACGAAACATACACAGTGGATCTATGTGTCGCAAATTATATATACTCCATCGCAACCTGGATCACAAAGATGATATCCAAGGTCTTCAATCTCGTCACCCAAATTACGAATCTAACCATGTGATTACATGTGTTGAAGTCGAACATGGTAGAAACCACTTGATTACTGGTCATTGATGTAATCGTTAACAAGTGCAAGGGAAATCACCATTGATGTCATTGACTCCCAAGGTACCAAAGTACAATCCATCGAGTGCGAATAAATGAGTTGATGTCGAACATCCGACGAAATCTTTCGATCAGGGGTCAATGATGTAAACCCACGGTCGAAAGCAAGGAAACTTTCCATTGAGGTATGCAAGCTCCAAGTTACTAAAGAGTTTTTAAGTCTTGATTATGGATAATGAGTTGAAGTCGACGGAATAAAACTCGTCACAGAAGGGCCTTGATGTATCCCCCATCAATGACACGAAATGAGTAACTAAGTTTGAAAGTGAAACAAAGTATGTGGCAATTGGACTTTGGACATAGGAAAGGCCGACACGGAGTGAATGGATAACTACAGATGGTCGACTCAATATAGGTTTCAGACAGACTTCTCTTGAACATATGAACGACACAACCAATGATTTGGCAACATTGACTCAAAGACGACACATGGAATGACCTTGTAATCAATCGAAAGAGAGACAAATGGATTTCCCAAACCAGCTTCAAATGATGAATAGGGGGTGTCATGTTCAAGAGTGACACTTACTGCCAAATAATATGAAGATGAAACATATCCCTTTCCCAAATTTTCCCCCACCATTTCTGGCAAGTACCTCTTTATTTTTACGCAAGCTTGAAGAGGATCACATATGCTTGTTGATATAAGCTCATCCTTCGGACAAGTCCCTTGGAGTATTTTTAATGAACCCTAAGAAGGAGTGGTTCAGTCCCATCATGGGTCTGTCAATGTTTGTTTAACGATTCTAGAGATAGTAAACTCGAAGGTTTTTCAAGATTATAGAGTTTGGAAAAACACTTAAAAGATAACTCTCTCAGTTCCTTTTTTGTAACATAGTCTGGATGAGACCGAAAAAGAGAGAAATTATCGCTCACCAGACGCATACTTCAAATACTTTATCGAGCATGAAAATAGCAAGGTCGCTTGGCGATCTTTTCATGTTTAGAGAGTTTGAAAAGAGCTTAAAGAGAACTCCAGGGGGGTTCCTTTTTCGTATAACCTTGGTGAGCCCAAAAAAGTGATAAAACTATGCTCAATCACATTCTTATGTTTTTCACGAGCGCAAGAACGGACAAAAAGACGCTCGAGGTTTTATGTAAAAACCATTAAAAATCAATCAAAATCACACCATAATGGAGAAAAATATGTTTATATCCTTGTTTGTAATCATCAATATGCCACACCTGCAAGTCATTACACTCATTTGTATATTAGTAATTAGGTTTAAACGATAGATAAACATAAAAAACCAAAAAATAACATAGTAAAAAGTAATTTAAATGAGTAAATACACATTTTTACCATATCATTCCACATTTTCACTATTGAGTTCCAAAACCCCCATTTTACCCTCCGACTTCGGCGTTGATTTTCGGGAGCTACAAGAGATCATTTGACGAGCCGTCTACAGCATTACGGTAAGCTCTTTCTTCTTGATCTTTTCATGGTTTAAATTTCTGATTTCATTGGTTAGTTTTTTCATTTTCAATTGGTTTTTGAACCCTACATGCATGTAGGAATTCTCGCAGGCTGCCCATACGGGGCCTGCAAGAATGATACTTTCTCGCAGGCAAGCTTTGAGCCACCTACGAGGGGTTTTCACTGTGTATAATAAGGCACCTGCGAGCATCACAGAACTCAATTTTTTTTTTTTAATATTTATCCAATGAAAAAGATTTATATCATGAATAAAATCATTAATCCCCTTTATATGTTTCTTATGTAGAAAAATAGCTACAATCATGGTGCTTGAGTGGCCAGAACGAGAACATGAGGAGGATAATGCAAATGCCGAGAATCATCCTCCCACCATAGCTGCATTAAGGGATTGTGGTCTCTTAAAATACTTCTGTATCCCAAGCATGATAGCCCAAGTCCGATTACTGGAGTATCTAGTCCATATGTGGGATCCAGACCATCAAGTTTTTAATGTAGGAGCTCACACATTAACCATTGACATAGAGGACATATACTTCTTGACCGGATTATCCAGGCGTGGGTCTCATGTCAGTCTGACCGGCAGCAGAGGTGGCAGTTGAAAATGAGTGAATATTGCAATCAATACTGTGTAGCCGAGGCCGAAAGAAAGAAAGGGAAAGTGGCGATCTGGGGAGTAACAGACCTGACTCTCCGCACTATTCTCTTCACGATTTCTCGGATGGCTAGAAGTTTCACTCCCCATATGGAATTACAGAGCTATTTCCAGTACGCCATCGAGTGTACCGAGCCCCGAGTATTTAACTGGGCTGATGCAGTGCTGCACAGTATCAAAAGACAACTAACCAAGTGTAGGCGGGGTGAACTGAAACAATTTGGATATGGATCTTTGTTAGTGTCTTTCTTCCTTGAGAGAGTCCCCGTATTCAGACTACAGGTCGAGTGGGACTTTCTGGGTTCTAGGGATCCAAGGATGTTGCGATGGTGCCGACTCATGGCCCAACACATGGCAGGACCAATCGTCAAATATGATGATATTTTCTTTGACTGGTTGCAAAACCAGATGTTGATGGTCGATGACTATGCCTATGCCGGGTTAGATTTCCGAGGAGATCCGGATCTAGCACTGCCTGAGGATGCTCAGTGGGGATACCTTGGTAAGAAGTGCACAAATTTTTCTCTTTTTAAATGTTTTTGAATTTTAATCATATTTAAATGTTTTTGTTTTATGTCTTTATTCGAAGACTAACACCAAATGTTTGTTGATAACATAGATGTTGGACCATATAGACCTCCTGGCACCTCTCCTATTCAGCGACGAGGAGAGGTAGCAGAAGCAGTACCATAATATGTTGAAGATTATCAGGTTGTGGAGAAAAATTTAGAGGATCTGACAGCAGACATTCCAGATATGACTCTGGAAGAGATTCCACGATGTGATCAATGTCACACTGTAGGAGTTTCAGCAGCTATGGGTTGACTGCTCCGTAAGGTTGCTAGGGCAGTTGTGTGTTATCGTGAACGTCATCCATGACGTCACATTGTAGAAGCTATAAGCTTCCATTTTTTATATTTTGGTCTTCGGACAAAATTTTTGTAAAAAACAAACTCTTTTGATCGTTATATATACAAATGGCGTCTACCGGTGTACTTTATATTGTGTAGATTTTAATGTGCTTGATTTATAAATGATTTAAATGTCTGTCCAATACATAATTATCCAATGCGTATGTTAATGTATTAAGACATCTAGGAATATGCTGATATTCAATGTGATCAAAATGTTGTTCCAAGAGGCGAATTCGCAAATACACTCGTAATAAAGTAGGACTTCGAATAGAGTAGACATTACTTAGTTGTAGTACCACCAACTGCGAGTCGAGTCGCACAACCAAATGATGAATTTTGAGCGAGATAGCATCAACCAATAATTCAATAACTGCGCTATACTCTGCAATGTTATTGGTTGCACGGCCAAGACATACACCTCGTAAAGATATAAGTTCGTTCATTGGGGCATAGATCACCCATGAAGCGGAAGCTAAGTTCCAAGTACTACGACTAACACCATCAGCGAAGCCAATATAAGGTAGCGAAGACTCCAACATCTGGCAATCAAACACAACGTCACATAAGGGCAAATACCAGATAACGTCAAAAGCAAACTAAAGTAACACACACAAAGTATGATACATAAAATACAAGTACTTGTGCAATAATAACTTATGCATAGTACTTCTTCAAGTACAACCCATTCCTGGGTTCACTCAAAGGTATACCATCGTAATCAACCAGCTCATATGCTCCTTTTTCCAAAACTCTGCGAACAATGTAAGGACCACGCCACATTGGTTCGAATTTTCCAGCTCCTAAGACATATTTATCTTGTTCATACAAAAGAACAAGATCACCTCACAGAAAACACGAGGCTTGACAAGCTTGTCATACTGTGCCTTAACGTGTTTATTCTGGGCTTCTATTACTAGAGTAGCGTCACGCCGAGTCTCGTCTAATCACATCAGATACAATAGACGTTCTTCTTCAGCGGAGGTATTGGGTAAGAGTTCAACAACTAGCTTCAGAGAAGGTATCTCACATTCTATCGGAAGAATGGCTTCCACGCCATAGACTAATCGAAAGGGTGTAAACCCCGTAGCGGATTTAACAGATGTCCAATATGCCCACAATGCCGAAAACAACATCGTGTGCCAGCTGGTTTTATGAATTCCTATCATCCGTCGAAGCATAGTTATAAGGACTTTGTTGATTGCTTTGACCTGGCCATTAGCTTGCGGATAATAGGGTGTTGAGTTATCATAAAGAAGACCCAACTTTTCTGTAAGTTCAGACATCATAAAATTCCTAAAATGACTACCGTGATCAGTAACAATATCTTGGGGAACACCAAAATGATCTATAACATGGTTAAAAAGAAACAACACTGCAGTCTTTCCAGTATTATCGAATGTCGGCATCGCCTCGGCCCATTTTGTAAAATAATCAACAACTACAATAATGTAACCATGCCCCCCGGCTGAGTGAGGGTGACATGTCATGAAATCAATGCCCCATTTAGCAAAAGGACCAACTGAGACCACAGGATGAAGGGGAGCAGGATGCAATCAAATTTTCTGATTGTAGGTCTGGTAGGCATGGCACTTCTGAACAACAGTAATGCAGTCATTGAACAATGAAGGCCAAAAATATCCTATACGTAAGATTTTCTGGGCAGTAGGGGAGAGGATGAAGGGGAGCAGGATGCGACCAAATTTTCTGATTGTAGGTCTGGTAGGCATGGCACTTCTGAATAGCAGTAATGCAGTCATTGAACAATGAAGGCCAAAAATATCCTATACGTAAGATTTTCTGGGCAGTAGCATACCCATACATATGACCACCACATGCTCCATAATGGCAGTCATTCAGAGCTTTCTCGACTTCGTCAAAAGTCAAACAACGTTGAAAAACAGAGTCAATTCCTCGACGGTAAAGAGTATCTTCAAGGATAATGTACTGACGAGCTTGATAACGGACACGACGTTGTTCAATACTAGCCAAAGCAGGCTGAAAAGTCTGGGTTTGGAGATATATAATGATATCTCCATACCAAATATCGTCAGTGCTGATAAGGAAAAGGGATTCATCGGGTAATGAACCGACTGCTACATTTTCTGTGGCAGGGTGAGGAAAATCGCATATTAACTCAGCAAAAACTAAGGATTTATTAGACGTGGCTCGATCGAATTCCAAGTCAAACTCCTGGAGTATGACAATCCATTTGGAGTACTTGCCCCCTAGAAATTGATTTGTCAAAATATGTTGCATAGGGTTGCAATGTGAAATCATTGTAGTTTTCCTTGAGAGAATATAATGGCGAAAACATTGAACAGCTTGAACAGTAGCCAAATCCAGTTTTTCAACATGTTGATACTTGATTTTAGTGGATGTGAGACTTCGACTCAAGTAATAAACCACATGTTCGTCGTATGCATCATCCTCTTGAACGAGAACCATGCCGATGGTGTACTCCGAGGCAGCAAGATAAAGAAAGTAATCATGACTATAATCAGGAGGGAAGAGAAGTGGAGCTTTTGTGAGGGACAACTTCAAAGCCTCAAAAGCATTGTTGGCAACAGTATCCCAAAAAAACTCTGAACCTTTCTTTAGTAGACGTGTAAAACCACGAGTAATCTCGGCGTAATTAGGGATGAAATGACGAATAAAGTTCGCTTTCCCCTGCAAACTTTGTAACTGGCGCAGTGAAGAAGGAGGAGGGAGATTAAGAATCGCCTCAACCTTAAGAGGATCTACCTAGATCCCTTGACATGAAACAATGAAACCTACAAGACGGCTGGATTCTACGCAAAAGAGGCATTTATGAGGATTTAAACGAATGTGATAGAACCGACAACGAACGAAAATCGCTCAGAGATGAGTGGGGTGATCGACTCGGCGTAAAGAATGAGCTGGTAAATCGTCCAAATAAGGTTGAACGATATGCTTGATATCTTGAAACGCATAAGACATAGCACGTTGAAACGTTGCGCCCGCATTCTTAAGACCGAATGGAAGTTTCCTATAGGCGAAAGAAACCCAAGGACAAATAAAATCAGTTTTATGTTGGTCCTCAGGAGCGATGTTAATTTGATTATAGCCTAAGAAACCATCCATGAGAGAGAAGATTTTGCTTCCGGCACAGTCATCGACAATCTGGTCGACAAAAGGGGTTGGAAAGTTATCTTTTGGACAGGATTTGTTAATGTCCCTATAATCAACACAAACACGTATACTACCACCTTTCTTATCGATCGGTACAGGGTTGGAAACCCATTTTGTCAGAGCCACGAGATAAATAAAACCGGCTTTAAGAAGTTTTTCAACTTCGAGTTTGATAGCTGCCGCTTTACATGGATGGACGGGGCGAAGGCACTGTCGGACTGGTTTAGCTCTGGGGTATGTCTTTATCTCATGTACAACAATAGCAGGGTCAATACCGGGCATATCTTCGTAGCTCCAGGCAAAGATGTCACAAAATTCTTTAAACAGAGATGTATAAATGACAATTTCATCTGGAGAACACGAAGCTCCAATGTGAACATTTTCAACTATCCCAGGTTTAACTGATATATCAATGGGAATCATGGAAGAAATATTACTGAGGTTCCCTTCGGCAAACACATCATGTGTAGATCTGAGAATGGTCGATATGACAACAACGGTCGACGGAGTCGAAATCCGTTGGTAGTTCTCGAGAGTATGTTGTTCTAGAAACAGTATAGAACAATGATGCCCATCGTCCCAAGGGGTGTCCTCCATGACGGACATGATCAGCTCGTCAGTGGGAAAGATGACATGGAAAGGATCGGGAGACAACTCATCAAGAGAGGGTGTGAAAAGGGTTTCCGATTGAATGGCTTGATAAGAAGACTCAACCGGACTTAACGACATGACGTCGCCGAAACGAGTATGATCTCCTGGGTCAGGGACTATCCAAGGGTCAGAAGACATAGGAAGCTCATGAGGTACAACGGAAATCATATTAATAGAATCAACTGATGGGCGTGGAATATCGGGTAGGGGTGGTATGGGGAAAGTTCCCATTAACGACGAGTCTTTTAAAAGGCCTACACCGACATTCTCGTAACCCGGTGGAGTTTTAGCTATAAACGGCATGTTGCCAGTACGAGTATTGGAATTAAAGAAGGCAAGTTGATCAACCGTAACCACCTTTCCTTGATGAGGAAATCACACGACACGGAAAAGTGTTGACACAAGAGCGCGCATAGAATCTATCCAGCTACGACCAAGTAGAAGATTATAATCCAGGGAAGCATCGAAAACTTCCACTTCAACTTGGACTTTCTTACCTTCTAGAGTACTAGGCAATGATGGAAGAACACCGTAAGGCTTAAAAATCGAGCCATTGAAGGCTTTCAAAGTATTTTGTGATTCATTTAGAGGAGGAGATCCAATGGCTTTCCGACAAGCAAAAGACATTACACACGTAGAGGCACCCTCATCGATAACAGTTCTACAAATATTCTTGTCGACGACAACAACTTGTATTTGAAACGCAAGCTGAGGGGGTAACCTTGGAATATGATCTTCTAAGTCAAATACTATTAGATTCGTATCTGTAGGATCAATCCCACCTATAGCTTTCAACAGAGCCCTACGTTGTGCAGGACAAGACTGGAGGACTTCAAGGGCAGACATCGCTGAAGGTGCTTGGGCTAGATCTTCGACAATGCTATAGTTCTAGGCCACACGAGCATGCGGATTGAAGGCTGACTTGTGAACAACACCCTTAGGGGGTCGTAGGACTGTATCAAAGCTCAGTCGTTCGAGATGAAGAGGACCGTTGGTAGGTGGAGTTGGTGGAGAGGGTTGTACCAAAGTAGGAGGTAAATCGTCAACCTTCTCCTTAGATGGAGAATAATCTTTGGCTCTAGTTGAGATGGCAACATCATTGTTCTTAGAATCACCAGTGCACATCAAAACATATGATGTCATAGAAGTAGATGGTTGGTCATGGATGACCAACTGATCCTTTTGTTGAGATGGGAAGGGTTGGGACAAGACTGCCGGCATAGATGGTTTTGGCGTCCCTTGAAGGAACTTAGTAACCTCGGCACGTCGAGGACAATCCTTCGTGTAGTGATCGTCACCACAGATAAGGCAAGGATATCGTGGCTTATGCTTATCCCGATCTTCAACAGAATGTGAGTGGACATGAGCAGTACCAATCACACCATCAGCTGCATGCGAGGCAGCTAGAGTAGTTGAAGTGATGGAAGTACCAGGACGAGGTAATTCAGGTAACAAATCATAAAGTGTTCCCATTTGCGAATAAACCAGATCAAGATATTGAGCATGACTTATAACCTGCTCCTCCGTAACAACACCACCCATAGCAATGTCTTTACCAATTTCGTTCACGAAGGATTTCGTAAACCATTCGTCCAGTAACTGATCAGGGAGTTCAAGTTTAATGAGACGTCATATCTGTCTCCACTCGTGTATATGATCCGAGATGTGAGTACCTTTAGTTTGTTTGAAGGAAGTCAAAATCTCAGTCCCAGTATCATAATGGATCGATAATTGGTAATGTGTAAGAAAATCCATAGCTATGGTATTGAAGTCGGAAAAGAAACCCCGTGGAAATTCAATATACCACTTCATAGCAGCACCAGTAAGGGTTCGTTGAAAAAGATGTAGATGAATGGAGTCATCCATCAACGAGTTGGACGAACACCATAAATGAAAATTCATAACATGATTATTTGGGTCCTCCCCCACCTTGCCATCAAATTTCGGAATATCCGATGGAAGCTTAGCAGGAATAGAAGGCCATTGGGGAGAGTGACGAATAGGATCATTCAGAATCCTAGACAAATCCAGCAAATCCAGAGTAGCAAGAAAAGGCAAATGCCGATTCACTTGTGGGTACTGGTGACTTTGGGGTAGAAGCCCTGTCAGCAAACCAGTAGGACCGTATGCAGTCTGCCCATAGAGGGAAGACCCTGGTTGATTCGGTGGTGGCCAGATAGGATAGTAGCCCCAAGGATTGTAACCTTGAGTTTGAGTAGGGACCTGAGTCTGAGTAGTGTGACTCTGACCCCATATAGGATTAGTTATACCCGGATATGGTTGGCCCACGGTAGGGACAGTTTGCTGCCCCCCAGCATTTTGAGGAAAGTTTTGTAGAATCTAATTCCAATACTGGGCCAATTCAGGGGGTATGTTTTGTCCAAAAGGTGAGGTTGGTCCCCCTATCGTAGGTTGTGCACCAACCGAAGGTTTTGTAGTAATTGGATTGTGACCAATAAGAGGAAATTGAATCGTACCACCTTGTCCACCAACGAGAATCTGCAGGTTTGGTGCAACAGTCGGGATAGTGCCACTAGGATTAGGATTACCAGAAGGAAACGGAGGGAGTGTCGAAATAAAACTAGGAATAGGATGCCCAGGAAAAGGAGGACCACCTAGAGAACCGATTGGGGTTTGCGG
>JASDQU010435408.1:23857-37600 GCA_032191745.1 Picea mariana
AGTCAAAGGGTCTCTACAATTGGAAAAGAACACCAAAGTGGAAGACTTTGGAAATCACCACCAAAGTGGGAGACTGGTTCCTTTTTGAGCAGTTTACTATGATAAGAGTCTATGGTTTGGAAGAGAAGCCATATAAAAAGAGATTGTTGAATTTGGTTGTTCTAGAGACTGAAAAAAGTGAAATTCAATTAGTGAATGTTAATCGGATGTATTTCAAGGAAAAACCAAATCTACACAAGTAGGTCACTAATGTCTTACACAAAGATGTGACCAAGACTCATGACAATATGTAGGACATGTGAAGCATGGGGGGGATTTAATTAACCATTATCATTATGTCTCACTAGATGGTTTCAAGATGTTTTTTGTCAATCTAGTCCAAATATAAATGACTCTTGGCAATGGATATTTCTTTCTCTTGTTATGAAATGAAGAACACAGAAAAATGCAAAACTTGACATCAATTACATAATCATGTTAATCATGGATTTTTTGAATGAAATTTTTGTTTGAGGCCTTAAATAAGGGAGAATATATCTAGGAACCAAATCCAATATATGGCCATCCATGCCCAAAGTAGTGTGGTTTGATGAAATACATTCCATGTTATTTTCCTTGCATCAATAATCAAAGGAATTGTCTCCTTGGGAAAATTGACATTCGTAAATGCAAGGTGTCTAAGGAATTGAAAAAAGTGAAATTCAATCAGTGAATGTTGATCAGATGAATTTCAAGAAAAAACCAAATCTACACAAGTAGGTCACTCATGTCTTACACAGAGATGTGACCAAGACTCATGACAATATGTAGGACATGTGTGAAGCATTGGGGGATATTTACTTATCCATTATCATTAGGTCTCACTAGATGGTTTGAATATGTGTTTTGTCAATCTAGTCCAAATATAAATTACTCTTGGAAATGAATATTTCTTTCTTTTTTTATGAAATGAAGAACACAGAAAAATGCAAAACTTGGCGTGAATTACATAATCATGTTAATCATTGGGTTTTTGAATAAAATTTTTGTTCAAGGCCATAACTAAGGGAGCATATATCTGGGAATCAAATCCAATATAGGGCCATCCATGCCAAAAGTAGTGTGGTTGGATGAAATACATTCCATGTCATTTTTTTTGCATCAACAATCAAAGGAATTGTCTCCTTGGGAAAATTGGCATTCGTAAATGCAAGGTGTCTAAGGGATTGAGGGAATTCTTCCTTATACACACAACAAACATACCATATGCATTCACTTGTTGAGAAGTGGTGAAATGGTATTAAAGGTGTTATATATCAAGGTATCCCATGGATTTTATTTATAATATGAGAATCTCATCTAATAAAAACATCATTTCATGTGTACGGCTCTTTCAATATCCTCAATATTGAATAAACTTTATAATCTACTTGCATTATTAAAACCATACAACCTTGATATTTAATATCATCAAAATATTTTGAATACATTTTATAATCTAGATTCACATTATTAAAAACCTACAACCAATGTTTTGTAGCATCAAGTGCAAAAAGATTGAAAACAATATAACTTATGAAAGAGTTAATATAATTTAACAGTAAACAAGGCATTGTAAGATACTTTCTAAGCTAAACTTTGTAAGAAACTTATGATACTTTAATATTACATATGTAAAAATGGATTTATATATTGAATTCCTAAAGATTTGAAATTTTTATAAAATACAAAAAAATTGAATTAAAAAGTTAGACAAGTTGAAATTTTTATGAAATTTTTATAAAATACTAAATGTTTGGATTCCC
Source organism: Picea mariana (assembly GCA_032191745.1). Classification (NCBI taxonomy): domain Eukaryota; kingdom Viridiplantae; phylum Streptophyta; class Pinopsida; order Pinales; family Pinaceae; genus Picea; species Picea mariana. Next base: position 25,642 of record JASDQU010435408.1, read on the forward strand.
TTATGTTACAGTTTGGGATGCCCGACAGAGTATCCAATTGGGAGTAATAGTGATTTCATGAATTTTTGAGGATTTGTATGGGACCCGACTCACATTATTCACAATATATCATAGCTTGGCCCAACTCACTAACCTAAGGAATCTTGATAGGTTGACTAATGACCATTGCAGATTACCTAAAACGGAATCAATCTATGAATAGGTTGACTCATTATATAAATACCAACATTAACAAACTAATGTAGATTTTCTATTCATGGAAAATATCTTGAATCTTAGTGTTGATTCTTAGTGTAAATGTTTGCTAGCAAACACTTTGAATCTAATCAATCTATGAATAGTTGACTCATTATAGAAATATCAACATTAACAAAGTAATATAGATTTTCTATTCATGGAAAATATCTTGAATCTTAGCGTTGATTCTTAGTGTAAATGTTTGCTAGCAAAAACTTTGAACCTAGTTTTATTTGATCAATTCATTCTTAAGGATTTTGTCACTTGTGGTTACTTCTCTTTAATAATATTTTTTTAAGAATCTTGTACACTATGAAATTGTGTTAAAAAATATGATGCACTCAAGAAATAATTGTTCCATATAGATTCTTGTTCTTGAACTACAATCATACAATATAAAACTAGATTATTCTTTGTAAATACAATGCCATATTCACTCTTTGCAATTCAATTCCATATTACTCATGGTTGTTTATCTTTGATAACAAAATAAATTCTACCTTTTTTCAAGATAGCCTTTATCTCTTTTCCTTTACATTAAAAAAAAATTAAATGTGTACGAACATTCCTTCTATGTGGCTCTTGGTGTATCACCTATTGCAAAATATTTTTTCACCTCATTAAAAATGAATTTATTACCTGGATAAAATGAAATTTTGATCTTTTCAAAAATTTGGATTATTTTAATTTTTTGAGATGCTAAGTTACAATGATTGTCATTTTGAATTCTATGAGTTCAAAATGAGTAGAGGTAGTAACGATATTGTAGTATGACTATTATTGGGCTTCTCCACTTCCTTGCAAATTTATCTTATCTATATCAATTATTAAATAAATTCTTTATATAGTTATTGAGCATAATTTTGAGAATTAACTCATCCTATAATTTTTTCTTAATAAATATTAATTATTTAATCTATTCTTAAGCTTGTTATTGAGTGTAATTTCAAAATTTAGTTTATGTTCTTTTAGGTTGCACATTTATGAAAATGAAATTACTTCCCAATATAGAAGGAAAGACGCATAAGTTGAATCTAAGTGTAAAGCGTATATATTCTCTTGGTCCACCTTTATTATATTTTCATTCTTTCAATTGATTCTTTTTGTTTAATTTTTAAATATTAGATATGTGCATTGATAGTTTTGACTTTCTTTTTTAAATAATTTTGAAGTTATTTGAATTTACCAAATTTAAGGGGTCCATATTGAGTTCAATAATATCTTTATATATTAATATCATGTAAATTAAAATCAAAGCTAGGCATGAAAATTCAATTTACAATGGCTTTATCCTAGGTATAACATACAAGTTTATAAGGTACAAACTTGTGAGAAAATAAATTTTGGCTAGTTAAAAAGGGTTGTGGGTATGATTAGTGTTTTGATTTTTTTTTTGTATTTTCTTGAACACTTTATAGTGATGTAAATTTTCCTCTTAAATATGAAAATGAGGATATGATTGATATCTAAGTTCATTATCTATATGGAATTTTGATATGTAAAGTGAAATATCTACTACTGATGTACATGAACTTATTGCTATATCGAGACTATCTAGGCTTGTGTAAATGGATATAGCATGGATTTACAAGTAATAATGATTGTACATGCTTACACATTTAATGATTTTTTTTTCCATATAATCTATTGTACTTCCTTATACACTCCTTTTTAAATTTCCACTATAAGGACTTCGAGGGAATGTTGTTTAGAATTGGAATATTAATATTTAGAGTTTGAAAGAACAAATTACAAATTTGTGATATACATTCTTCATTCCCATCCTTTATGGTTCTTCTAGTTGCATGTGTTATGAAGACTTCCACACTACTTTTGGGCTTCCTGCTTGTGTAGGAAAATTTACTCTTGGATTTGAATTTGTGTGAAATTTTATTCCTTTGGTTATCCTAGAGACTTTTGTAAACATGATCTATTCATTCATGTTACATGTTCACATAATAGATGTGGTACATATGTCTTCCGTGAAGACATAGGTCATAGATGTGGTACATATTCACACTTGTGATAATTAGGAATTAATGGAACCATTTTTATTAGCATTCTCTTCATTTCTCCAAATTGTACATTCCTATGTATTTGTTTCAAATTTGAATATAAAGACATCTAAGGAATATTTTATGGGATTTGAATATTAACATTAAATTTTTTTAAAAGAACAAATTACTAATTTTAAATGTAATTACTTTATAGCCATAGTTATTAAATTACTTTAATTGTTTAGATAATATTTATAAAGTAATGGATTTCTTTGGGACACCTTTCATGAGATGTTCATTCCTCATATCTCCTTCATCATTCTCATCCTTTATCTCACTTGTAATTGTGAATTCTATGAAGGCTTCAATTATATATTTGGAGTTTCTTTTTATGTAGAACAACTTATTTTAAAGTTTGAATTTGCGTAAAAACTCATTATCTTACATATCCTAAAGGTTTATGTAGACACAATCTATTGATTTATAATTCTAATTAATTTGTATAAAATATAGAAAAACTTATATAACATTTTATAACTTCTCTTTATTTTCCATTTATAATGACTATGACTATGGTGTAATAAATAATATAATTTTTTTCAACAAAAATTCATAAAAAAAGTAAAATTTGTTAAATAAAAAAACTACCTTTAAATTTAAATAACATAATGTGTATATGTTAAAAATTAACTACCTAATAAAAAAATTATATCATGAATTTCCATATACTAAGTAACATTTAAATAACATCATGTGTATATGTTTAAAATTAACTACCTAATGGCCCCTGGGGGGGCAGCTCAATTGGCAAGTGCCGTGAAAATGAAGTTCCATGAGGTTTTGAGTTCAACTCCCCCCGACTTACCTTGTGTGCCACGTAAGGGGCATCGTGGGCACACTTGGAGGTTATAGTGGTAGCGATTGGATAACACGGCCCCGTGTAATGCGAGGACGTGCCCAACTAGTTGCTAATTCCTCCAGACATATAACAAAAAAAATAAAAATTAACTACCTAATAAAAAATTTATAACACAAATTTGCATATACTAAGTAACATTGTACTTTTGGGAACAAAAGAACAAACAATAATTTCATTAAAACAACCCAATATACATAAAATCTTATAAAACATAAATGAAATCTAATAAATTAAGTACATGATAAAAACTTCATTTAATTTTATTGTTCGAGGTTTGCTCTGAGGTCACTGGAATGAAACAAATGGATAGGAATTCAGAATGATTAAGAACAAAGGGTTGAATTGGAAAGTGGAATTAATCGAGTGTGGTAGTGGATATGCCTGCCAACGACTTGGCCACGGGGTTGGGCCCCCGAGGCCAAGTCACAGTCTAGTGGACTGTGACTTGGCCACTGGGGGCCATCCCTGTGGCCAAGCCTTTGGCGTGCCCACGGCTTGGACAAAGGGGCTACCACATTAACTAAATTTTAATTTAAAAATAAAAATTAAATTTGATATTACAAATTAAAAATTAAAATTAAAAATTAAAATTAAAATTAAAAACTAAAATTTACAGTAAAATACCTAAATCTCGGCCCGTCGACTGCTCACCAACAAAACAACCCGACTGCCCATAGGAATGCCCACCAACAAGACCTCTGCTCCAAACCTACGTCCACGCCAACACTCAAGATCGCTCACAAATGCAGGACCACTCACAAACGCACAAATGCGGGACTGCTCACAAATGCAGGACTGCTCACAAATGCATAAACGCGGGACTGCTCACAAACGTAGGACCACTCACAAATACGGGAACACTCACAATCACTCATTATAACAAATGCAAAGATCTTAGAAAAACGTTACAATATCGATGTGTGGTTGATATATAAACATCCTTTTAGACGAAAGATTGTTTGACCAAAACATTCTTTCGGCTGAAAGATTATTCAGCCAAACAATCTTTCTGCCGAAAGAATGTTTCGGCCAGAATTCCTTTCAGAATTCGTCCGACCAAATTTTTACATGCAAAAATCGAGGGTGTCATCACTGTACCATTCGATTTGACGTTCCACTTTTCGGACGAAAAACAGTTCAGACGAAAAAAGTATCTTTCGGCCGAAAAATAATATTAGTTCGCATAAAAAAATATTTTTTGGAATTTTGGAGATCTGATTGTCACGAAAGTGTTACCCACCTTCGTGATTTCACCCATAAAAAATTTGACCTAACATGAACTGTGAAACATCTGTGACTGTGTCGACTCCTAGACAACTGTGCAGTTTATGAAATGCATATCTTTCCAAAGATTTTGTAAATATATCTACGACTTGTTTGTTTGACCTTCAAAATTCTAAACATGTTTCTTTGTTATTCACTAATTATCTGATAAAATGATACCTTGTATCAATATGCTTGGTTTTCTTGTGAAACACATGATTCTTTGATAACCTTATGGCTGAAATGTTGTCACAAAATAATATAGTTGGTTCTTGTTGTTCTTGCAACAAATATTTTAACATTCTTCTCATCCAGACTACCTGATAAGCTACGCTTGTAGTTGTGACATACTTAGCTTCTGTTGAAGAAAGAATCACAATGGGTTGCTTCCTTGATGCCCATGACACTATATCTGTTTCAAATTTAAATGTGTACCCATAGGTACTTTTCATGTCATATATGCTTCCTCCACAATCACCGTCAATATATCCAGTAAGTTTCGAATATTCTGAAGTAGAATACAGAATGCCAAAATCTTTTGTTCCATTCATGTATCTTAGGATTATTTTTCATACCTTCCAATGTGATTCTTTTGAAATTTCCATTAACCTTGAAATCATACTGACTCCATACATAATATCAAGCCTTTTTGTTGTTAGATACATAAGACTTCCTACCATCCTTTTAAAGAAAGTGGGATCCACCTTCATTACAATCAAAAGACCCTCTAGCAGAGGTTTTTGCAGACGCCCCTATAAAATAACCGAAAAATCCATTTATAGCGAATGATACTAGCAGAGGTGAGAAGGTGAAGGTTTTAGAGGATGATTTTATGCCAGTATTTTTGTAAGTACATAACACACCGATGTGTTTTATACAACAGGAACATCAACACCCTCAAAAATAGTGCACCGTAGCAGGGTTATTTCAATAAAAGAAAAATATTATCCGGTGCGCTACATAAATAATAATGCACCTAGAAATAATGACGCACCATAATAGTGTTCTTTAAAAAGAATCCGGTGCGCAAGGTAACACTAGAGGCATCGATGCAATATTAGTAGAGCGCATCATTATATGGTTAAATAAAAAAACATTTATGCACCAATGTAGAATTGTGTCAAAAAATATTTTCCAGTGCACTCCATTGTATCATGCGCACTGGTGCGCACCAATGTTCCAATATGGAGCACCATGTTAGGGTTAGTTTCCAAATTTACATGGTGCTCTAGGTAAAATCGGTCGCACTGGGACGTCTATTATTATACCACGTCGTGTCATCTTTAAACAAAAAAATTCGCACCATTGCATTTTTTCAAAAAAAGTACGATGATGCACTTTGTAGTAGTAAATGCATTGTTGTGCACGTGTGCCTAAAAACACGTGCACTGTGCTAGGACTATTTTAAAAATATATATAACCGGTGCACTCATTAAACATGTATGCCATGATGCATTTAATTTTTACCATTTTCAGTGTTGCAGATCTCAAAAGCACTAGTGCAACCTTTTCCTATCTGAAGAACCCTTCCATCAGTGTTTTCCTTGGTTTCCTTCTTTTTGTCTGTTGTTCGGTGCGTGAATTTAAAATTTTTCCAAACTGTGGGAAAATTTAGTTTTTTTTAGTAAATCGCAACCATGACTCCCCAATGACAAAATGTCCAGGTAATGTCCTTGTTTCTTCATAACATAAGTTTTCACTGGATTAAAATTTAAATTGAGTGAAATTTTAAGCGAAGAAAAAAACAAAAAAACTACACAATGTGTTCGAAGCGCTCGACTCGCACCACTTATGGTGCGACCTATAAATTTATAGGATGCACCGCGTACCTTATTACCTTTCTTAATGATGCATTGTTAAACATAAACACATCGGCACATCCATTTAACAATGTACTGAAGAAAATCGTGTAACTGGTGGGGTGATGCGTCAAAGTAAAGATAATGTATCGGGTCGTTAAAGTACATGGCGCACCACCATTATCAAATATATTTTTACATAGTGTGTTGATAAATGTGTGCACCGGTGTGTTCATGTTTACCAAACACACCACGGAGAAATGTAACATTGTGTTACGGTGCACCCTATAAATGTTTTGGTGGAATTGTATGTGATGTGATAGTAATGACTAGAATAAACTGGAAAAAGTTATGTACTCGAAAATTTATTAAATTTTATGTGACGGTGTGTCGACGTTCGTTACACGCACTGGTGCATGTAGTGAACATATACGAACCATTTTTTGCTAATTTTTAAATATTTTTTTGCTTGTGTTAATATTTTAATTTGTTTTTTGGTTCAAGCAGTGCATAGGATAATTGTAACACACTAGGGAATATTTGTTGTAGTGTAGCACCCTGGTGCGGTAATTTTGTCCAACGCACTGCATAACATAGTAAAATATATTTTTCTCGGTGTGTTAGTTTACACTGACACACCAAGAACGGTGCTCACAGTATCTATATACGCACCGACGAAGGTGCACAACTATTTTTTGGGTGCACTGTTAATGCAATTAACTTATTTTTTGAAGGAAGTTACTTTTTCATATTTATAGATAAATTTACCATTCAATAGATCTTTTAATGTTTTATGTATGAGTGAGGATGATGTATTTCATATGTTAATCATGAATATGCATGAGTGGAGAGAGCATCAACATCAACAGGAGCTGAGGATGGACCTGTACATTGTTGTACGGGGATGGGAGGCGAGGGAGAGGGAGAGGGATTTGTACCCTCACCCTATTACTACAATGACTCATATTCTCTTGAGGGATGTAAGCATCCTTAAGTACTATGAGGAGGCTACATCCCTTAAGGGGCACTCCAAGTTGTTGGTGCATCTGATCCATTGATGGGATGTCCATCGACGATATTTTCGTGTGGGTCTGGATCAATGGTACCATCTCATTGAGGAGGATATTTACTTTATCATTGGGCTATCCAGGAGAGGGGAGGATTTTACCCAGTTCCCAGATGTCCCATTAGGTGTTTCCACCAAGAGTTAGCTCATGTACTCTTAGTGATATATTTGGGTTGATGTACTATCCCCAACTAATTTTCAAGTGTCTAGTGGACAGCTAAAAATCTCCTCTTTCGATGAAGAGGAGTGTTGAATACATTTTTATGCTTCCTTTCACTCCATAAAACCATACTTTTGTCTCCAAAGCCATCCATTTAGCCTTCATTTTATTCCATATTTTCCATAAAACAACCTATGCAAGGTACATTTATCATTCCTTAACTTAATAATTTATTTTTTGAATTTTTAGCATTAAAATTAATAATTTATCAGAAATTACAGGATTTGACTAAATCTCGTAATTTCTCCAAGGTTCTTGTACTTTCAAGACAATTGGGAGAAATTAGAGACATGTGTCATGATCCTTGATGTACAAGGATGGATGAATACCTATCAGGTTTGATATATGAGCTTTCCAGGTGCTCGATCAACGCTGGTCAATCATGGCCACTTCAACAGAAAATACCTTGTTTTAATAGAAAATCATGGATAGTTTTAGATTTTCTTGGGATTTGTGCATATTTTATGGATAGGAAGGGGGTATTATACCTTCTTATAATATTTTATGGATATGATCATCATCTTAGAAGACTTCTTATCATTTTCAGTTTCAAACTTCTTTTATAAATACTTCAAGACATGGACTAGTATGACATCTGAGGTTGGTGAAGAGAACTCTGAATTTTCAGTCTTGAGATGAGTTTGGTGTTTTGTTCTTGATGATGTTTATGAGATTATTATTTGAATGCTATTGGAAGTTCCTTTTTAACTGAGACAAATTTAGGTGTACAAGTGAAGCATTGGAGGGCCCCCTTTGCCAAGCTAGTACACTTCTCCTTTTTCATTATTTTCAGGTAAATTTGGGTATGAGCTTTAGTTCAGTTTATATTTTGTTGTAGGCAATGTTGTTGTGTTTTAATTGATTTCAAAATTAGTTATGTTGCTGATGAATGTGGGAAATCAAATAATGCATCTCTTGTAAAAGGGTTTAGTCTTTCTGACGTTTACAAGCCTCTAAACTAGTTTGAATGCTTACTGATTTGAATGCTTAATATTAGTTGAATGACTTTACTTTAGCTTGTTGATTAATGGTAAGAGATCTATGAATACACCTTCTGTAAATAATTTTATCATTTCTTTCATACTCAACACTTAGATTACCTTTTGAATTATTTCCATTTAAAGAACTAAATTTATCTCTAAGTCCATGCATGTTGGATGTGTCTCTAAAACTTACAAACACCGGATTGACAATCAAATACACTCTAATTTACATCGGTAGATTAGAGACCAACATTTTGGCTTCATTGCCGGGGATGCACATTTATAGATAGACTTAGAAAGATCATTTTAATAAGTAGTAAAAAAAAAAACATAAAAAAACAGAAATATAATTTAGTTTTTAATTTTAGTTATGTTTCTTTATGTCTAAACGTAGAGATGACAAAGGTAGATTTTTGAAACAAAACCCCCCAAAAACTAATCAATCATCAGTGGGAGAAGGAACATTTACAACTGATAAAAATGAATTCACTACACCAACTGCTGAAAAAATCACTTTGGAAGAAGTAGAAGAAAAACAGCATTCAGGACAAAGGTTAACTCTCATAGAAAGACAAATTTTGTTGGTTCATGAAGTAAAGAAGAAACAAACACAATCAAAAACATCGTCTGTAGGAAAACAAAAACAAATAGAACAAACTCTTTTTCCAACAAAAGCATCTGATTGTACTACATAAGACTTCTTTACAATGTTAGAAGCTAACAGACAAGAGAGGGAGAGAAGAGAAATCAAAGAACGTGAAAGGGAATTAGAAAGAAAACGAAATGAAGAAAGAGAAAGGAAAGAACGAGAGGACAAAGAATCACATCGAGAAGAAACACGATGAGGAAATGATGAAGAGGAGGAAGAAGAACAAACTACATTTTCATTTCCAATTGTCGATACACCAACCCTTTTAGGAGATGAAATAAAAATGAAGAATATTCCTCCTTCTGTTCTTCCAAATTTCTTTGGTGTGTCTACTAAATATCCTGATGCTTTCATGTTTGAATTTGATATCGTTTGTCAAACATATGGATATACCAATGATGCTAAAAAACTTCGTTTATTTCCTGCAACACTGAAAGGATATGCTTTGAAATGGTTCATGGGGTTAGGAGAAGCAACCATAGTATACTGGGATGACATGAAAAAATAAATTTCTTGCTAAATATCATCCCTATTGTAAATCAAAATACTCTAAAGAAGATATGTTTAAATGTCTCAAAGTGAAGATGAAATCTTAGAAGAATATCTAGAAACATTTCTCTATAATGTGCAAAAATCTAAGCAAACTAATCTTCCTTTGTATGTCATATGTACTGTCTTTTTAAAGGGAATTCTAGATGAAAATTTGGATGCTCTTAATCTAATGGGGGTAGGGGATATTTCTCACTTGCCTTTCCCTAAAATTGTTGAATTATGTAAGAAATATTCAAGAGGAAAAAATAAAAGAGGTTGAGGACAACGGGATATTGTGACTAAGGCAGCCAAATCAATTCAAATGGTGTAACTAAATCAGAATTAGGACATTTGTTTGAGGATTTTAAAACTGATCTTAGGAATTCACTTGGTTCACAATTTGATACATTAAAAGTTAAAAAGAAGAAGGATGAACACGATCAGGTATTATCAATCTTTTGTGCTAAGTGTAGGAAGAAACATGCATTAAAAGATTGTCCTTTAGACAACATTCAGATTTGTAGACTGTGTACAGATAACCATGCAACTGATGATTGTCCAAAGTTGAAAGAATTCTAGGCTACTCACATGGAAGAAGGAAAAGGAATGGAATCTCTTTACTACTTAGCACCAAAAAGACCTTGGCAGCCACGTTTTACATGTATGTCTCAAAATTCTGCTCCTCAATTCTCTCAACAGTTTCCTCGGAATTTTCAATATCCTATTCAAAATTTATGGAATTCTCCTATGCCTTAGAAAGATTGGCCTCCTCAATAGAACCAAAACCAACCTCCTCAAAGTTGGCAAGGATATGCTTATGGAAATCATCCATACCAACAACCATACCAACAGCCATACCAATACCAACAAAAACCCTTTCCTTATCAACAATTCCAGCAGAATCAACCACAAAATTCATATTCTCAACAATCACTACCTTCACCACAACTAACCCAACCTCAACAATTTGAACTACCATCTAACCAACCTCCACCCAGACCAACTCAATTACCATCCCAACCAGTATCAAATCCTAATAACAAAGTGAAAAAACCAATGTATAACATAGATGAAGGAACATCATTTTCTACATACTCAATCCTTCCTCTTCAAAACGTCCACTTAAGGTCTGGGAAATTTTTACAAAAGGACTCTCATGTTATTATAGAAGAACAAATTGAAGAAGATAAGATTCCTAGAACATAAAAATTACCAATAGACAATCAAATTCAGAAGAGTAAAACAATAAATACCCAAACACCTCCTTTTCCAGAAAGGTTAGTTAAGGAAAAACTATCAAATTATCTTCCTGAATTCGATGTCTTAGATGAATTAAAGAATGTCTATGTGAAAATTCCTTTATTGCAAGCTATCAAATATATCCCATTATATACAAAAGAAATCAAGGAATTATGTTCAAAGAAAACTGGAAAAAGAAAGAAGGATCCACCAACAATTCATGTAATTGGAAATTTAGTAGGCCTAATGTCAAATACTATTTCAGTTGAAAAATATGTTGAACCAAGAATTCCAATGGTAACAATAACAATCAACAAATTTTCAATATCTAAAACATTAATTGACTTAGGAGAAGCTATCAATGTGATGGAATTAAAGGCAATGAGATATTTGAATCTGCAAAATTGTCGACCAACCACTACAGTCCTAGAATTAGATGATAGATCTAAAGCAGTGCCAGAAGGTATACTTGAAGATATCACAATTTCTTTGGATTCTTGGGAGTATCCAATAGATTTCTTAGTACTTCAACCAAAATCTAATTTAGGAGGCCATCCATTGATTCTTGGAAAACCTTGGTTGGCCACAACTAATTCTTTCATTGGTTGTAGAATAGGGAATATGATTATTTCACATGGAACTGAAAGGAAACATATCACACTTTATCCTCCTGCTCAAACAACTTCTGTAATAGATCAATTTCCATGACTTGATGAAACAAAACAACAACAGAAAGAAGTGATTCAACCTATCTTAAGTATTAATCAAGCTTTTGATTTTAGGGAGGAAAATAATGAAGATTTGTTAGACTATTTCATTTATGAACCAGATATCTCGGAACAATTGAGAAGCATGCAATACATTGCTGCAGATCAGGTTTTAGGAAAATTGCACAATCCATTCTTTGGAATCATCATTTAATGGCATTTTTCCTATTATCTCAATAACAAATGCTCAAAGAAAAATAATTGAAATCAGTCCTGGGAAATATTTGAATAATGGTGCAAATCTTGAACCATCTCAAGAAGAACAATTAATTGCATTATTGAATAAATA
>JASDQU010435408.1:42779-60158 GCA_032191745.1 Picea mariana
TATAATGATATCTAGGGAATTCATCCCGAGACATGCACTCATCATATCTACATAGATGATAACATAATACCTCTAAGGCAACCTCAACGAAGAATGAATCCAATGTTGAAAGAGGTAGTTAAAGAAGAATTGCAAAAATTATTAAAGGTAGGATTTATCTACCCTATCTCTGACAAACAATGGGTTTCTCCATTAGTTTTTGTACCTAAGAAGAGTGAAAAATGGAGAATCTGTGTCGATTATAGAGAGTTAAACAAGGCAACACTTAGAGATCATTTTCCATTACCATTCATAGATCAAGTCTTAGATGCACTAGCCGGGAAAATATATTTTTCCTTCCTAGATGGATTTAGTGGCTACAATCAAATCAAAATAGCATTAGAAGACCATGACAAAACTACTTTTACATGCCCCTGGGGTACATATGCTTATAAGGTATTACCTTTTGGTTTATGTAATGCTCCAACTACTTTTCAAAGAGAAGTTCTGGCTATTTTTGTTGATTTAATACATGAATGTGTAGAGGTATACATGGATGATTTTTCTGTGTATGGTAATACTTTTGATGATTCCTTGAATATTTTGGAAAATTTCCTAAAAATATGCATAGAAACAAATTTTTCTCTCAGCAATGAAAAATGTTTCATGATGTTAACTAAAGGAATAATATTGTGTCATCATATTTCATCATCAGGGATTACAATGGATCCTGCAAAAATACAAATCATTGTGAACTTATCAAAACCAATCAATCAGAAGGATGTGAGAAGTTTTCTTGGATATGCAGGCTATTATCGAAGATTCATTGAAAATTTTAGTAAAATAGCTTTTCCATTATTCAAATCACTTGCAAAAGATGTACATTTTCATTCGGATACTAATTGTCAAACTGCCTTTCAGAAACTCAAGGAAAAGCTATCAACAACACCTATCTTAAGAGGGCCTAATTGGGCTTTTCCATTTCACATCTCTACAGATGCATCGGATACTACAATATGGGCATCATTGGGTCAAAAAGAAAATCTTGTGAAATATGCTATTTACTTTATTAGCAAAAATATAACCCCTGTAGAATTGAATTACACAGTCACTGAGAAGGAAATGTTGGCAGTAGTACATGCTGTGAATAAATTTTGTCATTACATCACTAGTTATGAAGTGTTTATCCATGCAGATCATTCTTCCATAAGATATCTCATTAACAAACCTATTACTAATGGCAAGATAACAAGATGGTTGTTATTGATGCAGGAATTCAACATTACTGTCTTAGATAGACCTAGAAGGGAAAATCAAGTGGCAGATTTCCTATCTCGATTGAATAACTCTGGTGAGATTGTTCCTTTCTCAAATAATTTTCTTGATGAACACCTATTTGCAAACTCATTTATAACTCCATGGTATGTTGATATAACCAATTATTTATGATCAGGAATGTTACCTCCTTCTTTTACATCCAAAGAAAAGAAAAGGATAATTAAACAAAGTGCTAGATACACATGGATTGATGGAAACCTCTTTTATACAGGATATGATCTTATAATTAGAAGATGTGTAAGACAAGATGAGATATTATACATATTAAAATCTTTTCATGATGAACCTTGTGGTGGTCATTTTGCAGACAAGGGGACAACATACAAAATACTCAATTTGGGGTATTATTGGGCATCAATCTTTAAAGATTCCAGGAAGTATGTTAGAAATTGTGACAGTTGACAAATGATGGGAAAGCCACTTCCAACTGATGATATGCCACTCAAGCCACAAGTTCACATTGATCCATTTGAAAAATGGGCTCTTGATTTCATTGGTCCAATAAATCCACCATCAAAAGGGAAGCAGTACATCTTGGTATGTACTGATTCTGTTACAAATTGGGTGGAAGCTAAAGCATTAGTGATAGCTATAGAACAATTAGTGGTCAACTTTCTCTTTGAAGAAATATTTTTCAGATTTGGAGTACCCCGAGAGACTGTAACATATCAAGGAGCACAGTTTACTTCTGAATTTGTGAAAGACATATCAGACAAGTACAATATCAAGCATTGGAAGTCCACACCCTATCATCCACAAGACAATGTCCAGGTAGAATCTTCTAATAAAACATTGGAATCCATCATGACTAAGACAGTCTAAATGCATAGAAAAGATTGGTTAGATAAGCTAAATGAAGCATTATGGGCATATGGAATCACCTGGAAAAACAATATTGGGTTCACTCCTTATCAACTAGACTATGGTAAGCAAGTTTTGTTACCTATAGAGTTTCAAATTCATACTTTTAAACTAGCAGCCGATTTAGGAATAGATCTTTCCAAAGCACAAAAAGAAAGGATCATGCAATTGAATCAGTTAGATGAGATGAGACAGGTAGAAATAGAACACAACATTTTGATACAACAACAAAGAGCACATTGGCATGACAAGTTCATCAAGAAGAAACAATTCAAAGAGGGAGACTGGGCTTTATTATTTGATTCAAAATTCAAAAATTTCAAAGCTAAGTTTACAACTCATTGGCTTGGTCGATATGAGGTTGCAGAAGTATATGACAATGGCTCAGTCAAACTACAAACAATAGACGATGAAGCAAGATCATTCATAGTCAATGGACATAGGCTAAATCTCTACAATAAGCCTATCAACAAAGAATATTTTTTGCAAAAAATATCTCAAAAGCATGAGATGGAAGTGCTGGAAAAACACAATCATGTGTCTCCTTCACATTCCTTGTAAAAACAAAATGAAAAAAATATATATAAATAAAAAATAAAATATAATCATAAAAAAGGGATTTTAGTTGTGCAAACCCAGGCAACTGGCACAATATAAACTCGAATTTTCATTGGAAAACCAAGTCAAATTGGCCAATAAAAATTCTTCAAAAAAGAAAAAAACAAAAAAAAAATCAAAAACATTTTATGTCACCTTTTAGTTTCATCTACTTTATGAATTTTTCTTAACAACATTTGTACATATCAATTTTCGAAATTTTTTGTGTGAAAGACTTGAGGAAAAGTCAATAAATAAGGCCGGGGGGGGAATAAGTTTCTGATTTTTCTAGACCTTCCAAGCCTTCAATAGATGTCAGCATTTTATTTTTAAAAAAACATGGTTTCCAGCAGAGGGACCTGAAGAAGTACATCCAATAGAGGGACCTGAGAAAAACACAAGCATATCAAATTCATGATAGCAAAGGGACCTGAGAAGAACTTCATCATATTTGTCACAATTTCAACAATTTTGAAAATCATAAATACAGTGAAGACATATGAAGAATTGCAGCAACAATCCAAATCAACTTCAACAAGCAACAAAACAAACAAATGAGCAACAAACAAGTTAGTATAAATTTTTCTTTTTAATGCTTTAAAATTTTGAAAATTCTTCATAAGCTAGCAATGATAAATACCTATTTTCTATCTTTACCTTTCCTCTACACTACCTCTTCATCACTTCATCTCATACACCCTCAAAGCATCAAAAATAGTACTCAAAGAAACCAATTTTGGTCTCCAAGGGAGCTATAAGGAAAGATTAGGTTTTCAAATTCAACAACAAGAGCATGGTCAGTAAAGAGGTTCTTTTTGTAAAATTTTTATGGTTTTTAACCTAAAAATATTTACAAACATTTTCAAAACAAGTTATTAATTTGTTTATGCAAACACACTATTTTGGATATGCCAACTATACAATACTTTTTTTTTGAACAAACACATTTGGAGATATAAGTTGATGATTTCTTAAAAATGAAAGTACGGTTCATAAGGAGAATGCATTTAGAGTTATAAGTTGAATGATTGCTCAAAGGAAAATGCATTAGGGAGTTATAAGTCAAAGAGGAATCATAAACTAAACACATTTGAAGCCATTTCCTGTGATGATTACAAGAAAAGGAGTGAAATTTCATAAACAAGAAAGGTATAATGAAAGTAAAGGGGCATCTTCAGCTATGATCGACCAACTCAAAGGTGGTACACTTGCACTTAAAAAAAAAAAAAACATCATAATACCCTTGTAAAACAATGTTTTACCTCCACAAGTCTCTTTTTCTAAACGTTGCTATTTCATTTACATACTTCCAGGATTCGAAACTTGGATGCATTAAAACATTCAAGTTTTAAATCCCACGTTTTTTTTTACCTCCACAAAAGTCGATTTTACTCCTCAAGTTTCACCTCATCGTTCCAACACTCTATCACTATCATTCTCATTCTCCTCCAGCGCTCCCAACACATCCTTCATTCCCATCTCTGCTCCAACAAATGTATCCATGTTTCAATGTTTTACCTCCACTCCAGCGCCATACAAAATCTAGAATCCCTCTTTTTCATTCCTTCCTACGCCTACCCAACCCGAAATTTATGATAAACAATTAAAAAAAAACGAACTGTATGTTGACAAATTCACTGTCAACATACACCATTTTCACCATGTAGAAGAAAATGTGGAATTAAAAAGGGAATATGTGGGAAGTGAAGCATAAATCAAGAAGAAGAGAACGTGTTCAAGAAGGAGATGACCAGGGAAAGGTAAGTTCAAACCCAATGCTAATTTTTTCTTAAAGAAAAACACCAAATTCGACTTCCTAAAGAACATTTTAAGAATAGAAACCATTCATTGGTAACAGAGGTCGATTTTAAAGAAGAAAAATAGAGTTGGGTTTCAACAAGAAGGCATAGAAGTTTTAAAATGTAGATTGAATTGCCAGGTATGCCCTTTCATCAAAACATGTATGGTTAAAAATAGAGAACAATTTAGGAATTAAAGGAATGATGAGATTTTCTTTATGTTAATAGAAAATTCTTGATGAAAGAAGCAATCATAGAATTGAAACAGACTCTGTAAAATTTGAAAGCTTGAAAAACTACAAGGTTGAATTTTTGGGACAAGGGTAGACCTTCTTTTTAAGAAGTGAAATATTCTTCAAGAAACTTTCTCTTAAAAATTTTAAAGGATGGTATCTAGGTTTGAACCAGATAAATTTGACCCATCAAAAATTCACAAAGACTGTATACAAATTCTTGAACAAAATCAGTGGATATCTTTCTTTGATAAATTTGATGGATGTTATAAGAAGGTTTCTTCAGAGTTTGCTTATTCATTTAATGGGGAAAGGGCCAGTGTTGGTAACATCACCATTAGAATTTTTGATGATGTAATTGCACAGATCACTAGATTACCTCAGACTAGAGAAAGATACTTCAAAATTAAACACTTTAAAGACAAATCATGGTCACCTTTTGTATCCAGATCTAGGGTTGCAGCAGTAAATTGGAAAAAAGAAATTCCAAGAAGTTGGTTGATTCATCCTTGGGATGAATTAACCAATCTCATCCATAAATTTATTACTTGTGAAGGAAGGTTTAGTATTGTCTACCTGTATCTCAAAAACAAGGGAGGAATACAAAAAATAATTTATACCACTATGGATTCATCAAAATGATCATCACAGATGAACTACAAAAAAATAACTTGTCATGGGAGTAGTTTATCATTGGAAATGGTTTCGAAACAGTGGAAGAGAAAATAGAAGAAGAACAGATCTTGATTGTGACATATGATGTGGAGGAAATGTAACACCCCAAGGAAGCAAGCTCAAAACAGCCTATGGGGAGGAGAATAACAAGAAGTATGGTGAAAATGGAAAAATAATTCCAAGAAAAAGATAAGATTTTCACCGCATATGAAAGGAAATCAAGAAAACGCCAACAAGTCCAAAAATGACAAATAAAAGAAAGTGATGATAAATAACAACAAGCATAGTATGCACACATTTAGACTTTGGATAAACAAAAAGAGGCAGGGAAAGAACAATCATTAGAAGATGATGATTTTGAAGAACAAGAGACTTCCACACATGAGAAAATGAGAGAAGAGGTGAAACAATTAATTGAATATGTCGGGGATAAATATATGCACTATTAATTCCCACATTTAATTATCAACCGGGGCTCGTAAGCTTCGAGGTGAAGGTGTAGGAAATGCAGGATCAGAGCCTAGTCTAGCCTAATCTAAAGCCAAAAAAACAATCTTCAAACCCACACTACAGGAAATTAACACTAAGGATTCATCACTAGGATGTAGGAATAACTTAGTGCTATAAAGTTTTAGATCACAATATTTTATGCAATCGGGGTGATGTTCGTGTGATTAGTCGTGAGTAGCTTACTAAATTTTTTTTATCCTTCAGCGACTATTCCCTATAGTGGATCCACACTTAAATGCAATAAAAAAAAACAAGCAAATGGAAATGAATTCAAATGACAGGAAATAAACTAACACTTTGGGTTGAAACCCATTACAGGAAGGTCATATCTCACGAGTTAGACCTTTAATCTTCCCTTGGTGATTGACTAGAAATAAGAGTGCAAGAAACAAATACAAAGAGCGAGAAATGCAAAAATACAAAGTGTGAAAATCAATCTAAACTATAGAAAACAAACAAAAAGTAATGAAAGAAATTAAAGTAATCCTACAACTAGTTTTTCATACACTTCAAAATCTGTTCCTCACATATATTCAATAATACATCACAAAATTTATTCAAATTATACAAAATGAAAACATATTTACATGATTGTAAAATGATACGGATTAAAATAATTATAAAGTACTTTCAAATTATATAAAACATTACAATACTGCAGAATATAATGCACAACACTATAAACTTTGAGAGAGAAATTATGACACGACTCCAAGATAAATCGAAGCTTATGAAATACCACAAACTTTGATGGCTTTTTACAGATACGGCTTGGAATGGTGATATAACATAAAAATTCTGAAGACATTTAATCTGCAGAAAATGATACAATGAACAGAAATTTAAAATTACAGACATATAATACAACACAACACGATGATTGTAATATAAGGAAAATCACAACTTGAACAAAGTTTGGAACGTTTTTTGAATGTGTGATAAACTAAATCTATGAAACTATTTTACAATATGATTTCAGATAAACAAAAACTAGGTAAAACAATTACAGGAATGAACAAGTGCAGAACACAAGAAAATTACAATACAATCAATCTAACTATTGCATCAAATAATGTAGATTTTGCAATAATTTATCTATGCATGCAAAAATGTTCAAACAATAACCTATTCAAGCTAAATAATCTATCTAATTATTAGCTACACGATCTTCAAATGGAGGTCCCTTACCATTCTATATCGTGAGCCTAAATCTTACTCCAGCTGCAAACACAAAGTTACGATCACCAAATTCTTTGATGCATAATCATTAGCGTAGCGCTGTAATGAATGTCACATACAAGGGAACATTGCAAATAAACCCAAAATTTGGATAGCAAACATTTTTTTCTTATTATTATCTATCTTCATGAATGAATATGAATACATATAGAGGGCCAAATATATATAACTAGGCTGAGCTCCCCTCCTTGAATACGGCTCAACAATATTCAATAAATACAATAACCGAATGATTTCTAAGATAATAAAGGATGGCTTAATAAAAAAAGAAGTTTCGACTCATCCTCATGAGATAAGTTTTATAAAAAAGAAAAAACTAATTTTCATAACTGCCCCACATGGCATATTTGACCTGAGTGATAATAGGCCAGCACGAATCTGGAAAAATGCACCAATTTGGGTTTTTTTTCAAATATGGACATGACAGTTATTTCTTCAAAGTTGGTGTTGAAGGCCCCATGATATCTCCCACTTCCTTCTGATTTTTAGAAAACCGTTTCTGGGTTTGTAGTTGGCCGATGTTTCTAAAAACCCATTTGGTGGTTTTGTAATATATGGTTCCATATGCATGAAAATTAAGGCGCAATATGGAAGTTTAGAATTATTCACTGATTTTTGCATAATCATTCCTCCTGAGATATAGGTCCACATGTGTGATATGGGTGAATTATGACACATGTGTCTACATGTAAACGTGGCTCTGGTCAAAACCCATGTACTCGATTTTTCTTTAGAAACTTTCCAAATTTTCAAATTATTTCTAGTGTAGTGTTGTTGTTGATGCTAGTATTGGATGACCTATAGCATTCTGGTATCGGATGGTTTCTGGAACATTCTAGTACTAGATATTTTGAATTGCAAGTACCTGATGATATGGAGTGTGAGTACCATATGACATGGAGTTTGGGTATCGGATGACTGTGCAGGTACCGGTTGACTGTAGAACCTTCTTGTATCGGATGACTTGGATTACCGGATGACCGGCAATGCGGGTAGTGGAACAGGAACAATACAGGTACAAGAATATGGACAATGAATATATCGGAACCTGAACAATACAGAACATGCGGCTTGGACATAGAAACATAAGATTAATCCATCATCGACAAAATTATTGTATTATCATCCTTTTAATCACTAAAAATATGGAAAATTATGTATTAACCACATAGGATGAATAACAAGATATAATGGAGGTTTACGGTGTAATTAGCGATATATTATTGACGAAATGCGTGGAGAAGGTGTAATGATGAGTTTATTTGTATGGCGGAAATTATGACAAAACTGGAGCTCAACATACCCCCAAACCCAAGGATTTGCATGTCCTCATGCAAACAAGGTGAAGAACTTATGATACTCTGCTTATAGATTTATATGACATTGTTTATTTTGTGTAGGTGTTAGTTCTTGTGGAAAGACACTTTGGAAACTTCCACAAATTGATTTTAAACAGAGAAACAAAATTATCATAAAAATGGAGGACAAGCAGTGGATGAGGTATCAGAGTGATGGTGAATTATGTTCATATGGAGGATGGTTTTATAAAATATTGGTAATGGTGGTTGTATGAACTTGGAAATTAATTTTAAGACCAATATTTACTTTGTGGTTCTTTGCTTGGATAGGAAACAATGACTTCATCCTCTTTGATGTGACTTAAGAATGCTTTATGATGTACGAAGAGAAGACACTATATATGTTTCTTTGTATTTGTATACCACATATTTCATTTTCATTACTTGGTCTTATCATCAAAGTATATTGTTCAATACGATAAGTGGAGTGAATATGGAGGGTTTACTGAGTAGTTGTGATAATGCATAGTGGAGTGGGTAATAATCGTTATGCATCGTGTTTTCCAAGTTCTTAGTAAATTAAAAAGATTTGTACCAGTTTTACATCAAGTTACTCTTTCTTTGAATTCTAATGCATGTTGAAGTGTAAACTATCTAGAACAGGACGAAATGTATGTAAAATCATGATGTAGACTGCTGAAATTTGAAGATGAAGTGGAGCAAGGTTGAGAATTGATGGATATCTAGGAGAGAGTTGACGAATGTTGATCTACTAAGATTCCTTGTGTCTTTCTCTCTCACCGCCAAACCCGCTGGTTTGCATGTCCTCATGCAAACTCTCATTAGCACATAAAATTTTTGCAAGATAAAAGTGGACTATGTCGAACTGGTGCATGTTGACTGAAGGAGAGAAATGATGTATGCCAAAGATGAGAGCTGTTGAAAATATCCTGCAAAAGTTACCCTCGAAAAAGATTTAAATTTATGTATTGTTGGTACAGGAACCTACTGGTTCCCGTACTAGTAGTACTGAAACAGAAAATCTAAAAGAACTAAACCAATACTATTATTACAAGAAAATAAATATACATTGATGCCATGCTTAAAGAAACAACCAAAAATTAAACTGTATTCATGCTTGCAAATTTGGAAATAGAATTTATTTTAAAATATTACAAGCATAAAGGAAATTTCTAAATTACTTATTACATACAATTTCATCAATCATTAATAGTTGTATGCTTAAGAAACCATGTAAATTGTTATGGGGGGTTTTTCCTCTTATCCTTAAACAAGAGAACATGAGGAGATACGTGGTCTTTAATAAATGAGAAACCGATAGAAAACCAATCATCCCTGTTTAATTTCTCAAAGAATCTATGTCATTCAAGTGATATTGATAAAGTTCGCATTTGAGTTTATTAGACTCCTACACTTATGGGTCCCACCTCTAGGAAAATGACATCCTAGGTATGAATGACGGGGTCTTAAGACCATCTTACAGACATTCTCAAATGGCAATTAGATGAGGTTCATTATCCTTTTGTTCAACCATGCATGCTTCTTCGTAACTATTTACACAAGTATATTGTTCACACAAACAGATATAAATTAGGCATAATGAAAGACATCAAAATCAGAACCCATTGCCAGCAAGCCTGTTTAGTACTTCGAAGGGGTAATTTTGACATCTAAGAAATATCCTTCCCTGGAAGAATGCCCCATTGCCCACGAGCCTATTCAGTACCCTAATGGGTTTGCCTAGTTATGCCACAGGCCAGTACCCGCTACCAGCAGACCTGTTCAGTATCCCGACGGGTTAGCCTCTTACACCCATTTTCCATCAAAGGCTCTTGCCCCAATCTTTACCCTAAAGATAAAATTTATAGATTACTTTCGCATGGGTGAATGGGGGAGCATCTTTGAAAACATTTTTACATGATGGGATGGTATTGAGTTGGAAGATATTTTATAGATCGCCCATAAAAGATTGTTCGTATGAAAAATAGACTTATGTATCGAGATTAGTCTAAATACATATCATGCTCAAACTAAATTAATGTGTGGTGGATGAGGCCATGAGAGAATGACCTAAAGGTGCCTCTAGTCCCCAAGTTCATATTATCCATATAAGATTGTGTTCCCTCACAAGTAGAAGTTTCATTCACTCTCCTGTTACTATTTGATAAGAATGCTTGAATAAAAAGTTCTGATATGAAACTAGGATGTACAAGTTACCTATGGGCATCATTATGCAGACCTTAAAGATTTTGTAAATCCCCGTAATATTTTAAATATTAGCCTTATGAGCAACTATTATTATTAATAGTTAGAAATCTGTATGTAATAAGAAGAATAAATATCTTAAGTTGTTTTGGTTTTTGATGTTAAATCACCAATATTATATTCATCTCATTTCATTTAATTGGAAAAGAAACATGAAAGATGTTGCATTTATTTAGAACTAGGTTAAACAACATGCAACTTTTACTCTATCCTACCTAAAAACAAGAAATTATATTTCACGTGTAAGATTATTTCCAATGTAGCCATGTGCGTAACATGTGTAGAAACACATTCATACTCATGTTTGAAAGATAAGATTTAATGTATACCAGAATACAAAGATACCCAACAATGATGCCAAAATGTTGGGGCTAAATATATGCACTATTAATTCCCACATTTAATTATCAACTGGGGCTCATAAGCTTCGAGGTGCAGGTGTAGGAAACGTGGGATCAGAGCCTAGTCTAGCCTAATCTAAAGCTGAAAAAACAATCTTCAAACCCACACTGCAGGAAATTAACACTAAGGATTCATCACTGGGATGTAGGAATAACTTAGTGCTATAAAGTTTTAGATCACAGTCTTTCATGCACTCGGGGTGATGTTTGTGTGATTAGTCGTGAGTAGCTTACTTAAGTTTTTGTCCTTCAATGATTATTCCCTATAGTGGATCCACACTTAAATGCAATAAAAAAAAACAAGCAAATGGAAATGAATTCAAATGACAGGAAATAAACTAACACCTTGGGTTGAAACCCATTACTGGAAGGTCATATCTCACGAGTTAGACCTTTAATCTTCCTTTGGTAATTGACTAGAAATAAGAGTGCAATAAACAAATACAAAGTGCGAGAAATGCAAAAATACAAAGTGCGAAAATCAATCTAAACTCTAGAAAACAAACAAAAAGTAATGAAATCAATTAAAGTAATCCTACAACTAGTTTTTCATACACTTCAAAATCCGTTCCTCACATATATTCAATAATACAACACAAAATATATTCAAATTATACAAAATGCAAACATATTTACATGATTGTAAAAAGATACGGATTAAAATAATTATAAAGTACTTTCAAATTATATACAACATTACAATACTATAGAAAGGGGGGAAGATTGCATGTCTGAGGTGCTTATTTTTTTGGTGTGGGGAGTTTGTTTTAGGGGTTTTTGGTGAACCAGAAGCAGGGGGCACCGGTTTGTTGGGGGGTTTTGGGCATGGGGCCCAGGATATCCTTACGGTATCCTGGAGCTAGGAAGCCAGACAGGCTGCTCCTAGCTTGCAGAGAGGAAACACGGTTTTGGGCAGTGTTTGACACAGCTTCAACTTCAGCATTGGACCAACCCAAGTAGCGGGATTTAGCATCAGAAGCAAGTATTTTTAATTATGAATGGCTGAATTATTTCACGCTATAGATAGATTTTAATCTCTGCTGAATATTTTGCTTATATGTTGGTTATTGAATTATTTAATTATATGTTAAATTGTATGTAATTTTGTATTTTACTATCTCTACACATGGTATCAGAGCCCCGGGTTCAAAATATGGAACCAAGGGCCTACCTGCCCACCCAGAAATTTAAATAAACCATACCCAGAAATTTAAACACTCCTATTTAGTTATAGTAAATCCCTAAATAAATATATAAGGGTAAATATAAATTTGGGCCTGAGGGCCAAGCCACAAGCTCCACCTCCACCTCCTGCAAGCCAAACCCACTAATATCTATTAGATGCAGATCAATATGTAAAAGACAGTTAATTATATAATTAAATTTACTTCATAATGTAAAAAAAAAAAAAAAAAATTATGTAAAAGACATTTATTTAAACTGTTAAAAAAAATAAAAATAGGTGCATATAAATGGAGTAATATATATATACTTATACATTTAACCTATTTAAAAAAAAAAAAAGCATTACCACATATGTGTTGGCTGTACTAGATATTTGCGCAACAAACATGCCCATCCATAACCTAAAACCGCACAATCACATAAGTTAGACACATTGTTGTATAATGGCCATTCTCATCAAATTACAATTAAAATTCCAGTCGACAACTTACAAAACTATCCAAAACTTAATGAAAGCATATCAAAGTAAAGAAAATGCATGATTTACTTTTAATATCCATGATTCCATGCTTCATTTCTCAACCCTCTTCTTAAAACCTGAGTAAAATATGTTGAATTGAAATAAATATCACAAAATTCTACAACAAATATTATGCATTGCAACAAAAAAAAACACTGCATAACCAAAGGCACATTTTGGAGCACCATCATAAGTATTTGTGTATAACTTAAATATGATCTACTATGAACTCCTCTTCATTCACAACATTGGTAAGGTGTGTGTACTTTTTTTTGAGGAACCCTTGCACCATTCAACAGGATATTTGAGACCATTTTCTTAACTTTTCCCAGTGCTTCTTCATAGACGTCGACCTCATAGATGTCTGCAAGTCTTACCAAATACAGTAGAACATCTGATAACTCTTCACCTAGATGCTCCTTCTCTACAACATTCCAGTCTGGAAGACCTTTTGGAACCTCGCACTTCCATTGAAATATTTCAGACAGTTCTCCCACTTCATTCACAAGAGCCAAGAGAAGATTGTGAGGACTATGGAACTGGTCCCAGTTTCTCTCCCTGGTGAACTCGACCATTTTTCCCTACAACTCTTTGATCGTAAATCCACTGTTGGCAGTCCATGTTGAAAGAATTCACATTCATATCTACCTAGGAAGATAGGACAATAGAAACTGAATCGATGCCAGGATCTCGCAGCCATCTCTTTTTTTCTTTCTTACGGACGAGGGAGAAAAGGTAAAACCTTAGGAATAATGAACGGTAACACTATTTACCTTAATTCATTCCTTTCTTTTATTGTTCATGAGGGTTACGGGGGACCCACGTTCCTTTCTAGTCATGATCCTTCCTTTCCTCATGGGGGGCAAGGCTATGACAACAATGGATACAGATACGACAGCTACAACAGATACAGATATGGCTGCGAATACAGAACTGACACACCAAGCATATATTCATATACGTCATTTAGACTACATAGCGTTTATTTATTCGGTACCATAGCAAGTGGATCCTTCGCTGAATCCTCATCTGAAATTGCCCCCTTTCCTTTCATTTTCTAGGATCAAAATCAACACAGCAACAATACAAAGAATTTGAAACAGTTCTGCACCTTACTGACAGAAACCCTCAGATTTAAGAAAACTGTCTTTAAGTGTGACAGACCTCCATAGATTTCAAGAGGGCAGAGATTTCTGAGGGCGGGAACTCTGCAAATTCCGTTTTGTCTATGCATGCAGTTAAAGTTGGCTCAAAAGGTATATTGGCCAAGGGTCAATCTCCAAGCACTCAACACTGAGAATAAGCACCATTTCACAATCGAACAACAAACATACAAGCCAATGCCCAAGCGCAAGGGGCCAAATGCATGAACACCACGCTGTACAGTAAAACAAAAAAAATTATTGTGTCGGGAACCAAATCTCCAAGCATGTCGGGACTTATGTCACCAAGCTCCATCGAATAATCACCATGTCCAAATATCAAGAGTCAAAGCTACATCGTATTCCAAGTCACAAGCAGAAGCACTCAAATCGAAAGGAGAATACCTACAGGTTTGCTCGCAAGGAGCCAAAGTATTGCACTACACGTCTTTATCAAGATGGAGCCTAGCAGCCCAGCACCAGACCACAAAGAAGCCACAATCATCACAAAAACCAACACATAAGTCACCAAAGTGAATCACAAAGCACCCAAGAGCGCAGTCACCAGGCCACGCAACCTGCAAATAAAGCTCCAAGCCACAGGGAGGAGGCACAGGACCAAGCAAAAAAAAAAAAGGGAACCGCAAACTAATACAGGACCTATTACCCTAAAACCTTTTACAAACAAAAAAAAAACTCACAAGCCACGACCAGACCAACACCAGCTCCAAGAGTAGAGGGACAGAGCAAAGTGGACAGGCAACAGAGGAAAGAGGCAGAAGAGAAGGATGTGTTTAGGGTTTGGAGAGCTAGGTGTAGGGTTTTGGAGGGATAAGAGGGCATGTGGGCCTTATGCGAGGCCCACGATCGTTTGAATTTAAACATTTTTTATTTTTTTTTATTGCTATTAAATTTAAGTAATTTTTTTGTTTTAAATTATTTATTTATTTATTATTCTATTTTAATTATTTTATTTTTATTTTTATTTGTTTATTTTTTATTTAATATCAGGTCTAAACATAATATATCTAAAAGTAGGGTAAGCATCATTAAACATCAGATAAACATATTTAATATATAATTATTATATTATATATATTATGTTTTAAAAAAAAATCAGGATAAAATTAAAGGTTTAAATATATGCTATTAAGATTAAAGTTTAAACATTAGTTTTAAAGATTTAAAACTAAGATAATTAAATAATAATATATATATATATATATATATATATATATAATATTAATAAATAAATTTATAAAAATAAAAAATAAATTAAAATGTTAGAGAGTCCATGGGTTTTGAACCCAAGACCGCCCGCCAAGCGAAGCACCTTAAGAAGAGCACTAATGCCAATGCGCCCTCATGAGTCTTTACAAATAAATTCTTATACTTAAATAGATTAATGGTAAAAGAGTGTATTCCGAAGTATAATCTCCGATTATCCAAGTGCCAAGCTCACGAGACTGTACACACAATTCATCGAGCCAAGCGCCAAGTCCCTCCACTCCATTCCACCAGTCAAAGTCAAACACTAAGCTTCAATGCATCGCCTCAGATTCACTACATCATACGACCACAAGTCAGGAAGCAATACATAACCATAGCGCACAAGCGCTAAGCTCCAATGCTTGAAAACCACTCTACAATCCTTAAAAGACTTGCACCTGCAGCCACCGAGACACCCAATTCAATGCTTATGTACAACGCGCCAAAGAAATCTCATGAGTCAAGCATTGGAGGATATTTAGTTATAAGAGAAAAGTTAAAAGGACTTAGACTAGGAAAAGCAGGAAGGAGGCATCATACACACTAGGAAAGTAAGCTAGAGGAATTGGCGAGTATGGCGCAAGGCTAGCGTAGCTACAGGGCAAGGGAACCAATAGTTTTCTTAGGAAAATAAAAATAAAATCAAGCTTAGATGCTTTAGCCCTAACCTAGCCAATCCCCTAAAGAGAGTAATGTCTGTTTATAGACAAGTAAAGAAAAACTTATGCCTAACCTTGTTTCTAGTTTAAGTAGCACCAATTTGAAATGTCCTTGAACTCACCCTGACAACTTTGGTTGATGCAGGTCAAATCATACAGGATGGTCAGGACTTGAGGGAATCGAGGCAAGGGAGCATCGTCGTAGGCACCACCAACACTGTTAGCACCACCGCCACCATCGCCTGAACTAGCTCTCATACTGTGCTCGTTGGAGGCCATTAATGACACTTTAAAGGGACGACAACCAGCAGGGACCAAAGTGGAAACCCCACCGTCTGGAACGGGTAATCCAGAAGCGTCAAGGGATTCAGGGGGAGGACCTCTGCCTGAAGACATCACTCAAGAATTGCAGAAGATTAAACTTCTGGAGTTTGTTGGGGGTCGCACCAGTGAACGCGCGGAAGCATGGTTGGAAGGCATGACAAGGTGTTTTGCCTTAAGGGACTATGCATCCAACTCAAAGGCAAAGATCGCAAATTTTCAGTTAAGAGACAATGCCTTGAACTGGTGGGGCAACCTGGAAAGAAAACTGCATATTACCCCAGACACAATATCTTGGGAACTTTTCGAGGAGAGGTTACAAAGGAAATATTTGCCAGCCTATTGTGAGGAACAACAGGTAGGGGCGTTTCATGCCTTAGTACAGGGAAACAAAGCTGTAGAAGAATATGAGATCAGATTTATGGAATTGGTCAAATATGTTTCATATATGGATAATGACCAACGACAGGCAGAACACTTCTTCTATGGGCTAAACCCTAAGATCAGAGCTATGGTGCAGATTTGGAAACCGTCTTCAATAGCAGAAGCAGTGGAAAATGTGCATTATGTGGAGGAACACATGAACTTAACCGGGGGTACAAGACCGACATTTCCGCATCGTCCTGGATTCATAGGGAAGGCCCCGAGGACATTTCCCAGGGGAGGGGGCTCAAGGCCATCACCATATGGTAATAGAGTCATGCCAAGGACAGTAGCCACAGGGATTTCAATGGCAAGGAGTGCAGCATCTCGTTCATCACCAATGACGCAGACAGGTCCACAACCATCTCAGGGAACAACTAGTAGGGGCAGGGGTTCCAGGGGAACGAACTCATTTCAGAGACAGTCACATAACTGTGCACAGGTTCAATATCGTGTTACCTGTTGCGGGTGCAGAGGACCCCATTACCAGCGTGACTGCCCATAGTTGCAATAAGGGTTCGTGCATAGAGAAGAAAAGGCATCGATGGGGAGAGCAAGTAGCAGCCACCAGATTTACGCAGCGGTTAATAATCGCCAGGCTGAACATCAATCCACGGTGGTGGAGTCATCAGGTACGCTA
This sequence comes from Picea mariana, assembly GCA_032191745.1. Taxonomy (NCBI): domain Eukaryota; kingdom Viridiplantae; phylum Streptophyta; class Pinopsida; order Pinales; family Pinaceae; genus Picea; species Picea mariana. Next base: position 60,155 of record JASDQU010435408.1, read on the forward strand.
AATC